>JAZHYW010023430.1:0-120098 GCA_037355805.1 Ixodes ricinus
AAGCCGCTAACAAATCTTAAGCCGCGGGGTCGCGCTGCTTACAGATCATACAAAAGACAGTCTGCATACAGATTCGAATGCGAGTCACCGCAAGATCCGTGCTTCGAATGCCTCGTGGCAATGAGCGCAAGGAGAAATTTTCGGCAGACGGCATTCGAAGCACGGATACTGCGGTGACTCGAGTTTGGAGACTGTCTTTTTGTGTGATGTGTGACGTGAGCAGCATGACTCGGGCTTTAGTCAAATGGTAGGGCAATATACTGTATAGTTCAGCGAGTGTTAATAGACTCGGAGTGATTAGAGGCTCGGGGTTATATTCGATATGCGTGATGCTTTCGATATCGGCATATAAGGCAGTTTTAGAATAGCGAATGCTAAAGCTTTTTGCGTACCAAATAATAGCGTCGTCGCCACTGCGCATGCGCCAAACCCTAACCCCGTTTTTACTTTTTAGTGCGCTAGTTTAGCGTATTCTATTTTTCGGAAATTCCGCGCGTACGCGAAGAGTCTTTGCGCTCCTCCAAGGGGAACTCGTGATGCGCGAGAAGTTGGCTGAAGTCAAGACAAGCACAGTTATGAAATGGCGTGCGTGCCGTGGCCCGCACTGGACCGCGGCTGTGGGCTAGTGTGGGCAGCGCCGGCTGCCGCCGCTCAGGCGGTCGTCCTGAGCGTAACGTCGGCGGCATCCTCGCGACTGCGATTTCAATACAGGACGACATTGCACTCCTACGTGGAGGTGTACTTCATAAAGAGTTTGGAAGACCCAGCAAGGTGGGCAACGATTGCCGGCAACTTACTGATTGCGATGCACGAACATTTCTCGGCGAAGGCGCGGCGTGCGAAGGTCAGTGCACGAGACCTCTCTTGCCGAGGCGATGCAAGCGGACACTACCAGTCGACCACTCGCGTTGCATTCTCATGTTTAAACAAATTAAAATATGTTACTTAAAAAAAAAAAAAACTTTTTTTTTTAGTTACAGCGCTTGCGCGTGAAATAGAATATTGTTACTGTATCTCGACGGCGTTGCAAGCGCGAGATGCTTGAGGTTTTGCGTCGCGGCGGAGAATCGCTTTTCTAAAACTCTCTTGCGTAGCGTCAGCGAATGCGAAAGCACTAAATTTAACGCTAACGTGCGCTAAAATTGCGGAGGTTATGCAAAACTTCTTTATTATCGAGAGTTGAGTTGCGTCGCATGACATCCAGCACCCGTTGGGCCTGATAAAATTGGGAATCGAAACTCCGATACCCTCGATCCGCGGTCGTATATTTTCAAAAGACTGCGTCCGTGTGGTTTAAAAGCAGCGTGTAAGGTATCTGCTGGTAAAAGGCGTACTGAAACATGACAAATAAGTAATATTTACGTGAAAATTATTCAGACAATAAATGGGTATGTTCATGATCTATGGGGTAAGCGCTAAGTTTTCTTTTTCTCCAGCCCAGAAAGTTCCAGTTCGAATACAATTTCTAATTACCTACCTATCGCTTTATTTGTGCGTTTTTGACGACAATTTCAATCAAAAAATCACGTAATTTAATAACCATTCCTTTTTTTTAAATTTATGTCTGTGGCATCCTCGCGCTTTCCACCGAGCCTCGGTGGTAGCGCTATAGCAATACCCCGTCGCCGATTTCGTGTTTACTTCGGAGCGGCCAACACGAAGTAAAAACGGTCTACAACGGACCTTCACTGAAAGGTTCTCCTCCTGATCGAGCTTCAGCGCATGCGTGAACTAACCTTTTAGGCCGCTTCCGCCTGTTATTCCTGACTAGATAATCACCCGCTTGCGCCGCCGACCGAGCATGAGCTCGTGAAGACGCCTTCCTAATCGCTCCTTAGTCGCACTCTTGGTTTAACTCGGGACAACTTAGGCGAGCTGCAAACCTGCTAACTAGATAAACCCGATGAATACCTGCTAAATAATTTTTGAGCGAAACGACGACAAAATTAGCTTCTCTGCTGCTGCCTGACCCAGTTTCTTCCAAAGCACCGCCGGAGGAGGAATCGCCCCTCCGCCGAACATTTCTCAAACCTGTCATGTGAGCTGGCGGCCTGTATCTACACGTGACATCTACACTCATATTCATTCACAACATCCTCTGCGCTGGCAGAAATACAGGCACGAGCGCGTGGTTTTCGAAAGTGCTATCTGGAGCGACTAAATAATCTACGCTTTAGACTAAGGACATTTCAGCCGTCTTGGTGCTTCATATCGTGGTTGCCAGTTATCTGAAGCGTTACCTGGAAATCGCCGGAAACGCTTTTCCGTCCTCCAGAAATCTTAAACAGTTGGCGACAGAAGCAAACGCTATCACTTGGAGCTTCCTAACGCCACGTCTTAAGCTGAACAAGTCGCCATTATTTTGGCGGAGTCCGCCAAAACAAGGGGCGGAATCGGCTAATTGAAGTTGCTGCTAATAGAGGGAGCGCACTTTCGAGAAGGGTCTTTTGAACGACCTCTCGCGCAGTGGAGGTACAAACACACCTTGAAACATTTATCTCGAGGTGACATTGTGTAAAATGGCTAACTTGTTTATCAACGCACGACACCACACGGGTCCTCAGAGGCTCCGGAGTAATACGTTAACAAATAAGGAGAGAGGCACATGTATACGCGAGAGATCATTAATATTAAAATGGCGACGGGTACCGAATGGGAAAGAAACAAGGGTAGGGAGAGAAAAGGGGAGGTAAAAATTTAATGTAGCGTTTAAAATAGTGTCACGAGGCAAATTTAGGCATACAAGGAGAGTGAACTTTTGCGAGTAATGGTTTTAATTTAAATAAAATATATACCAGGAGAAGGCGGCATGCAGGACGGATTGATAGTCACCCGAACGTTTGACGAAAAGTATACCAAGCAGCTGTAATCTATCCGCCAACAAAATGTTCAGAGACTGCTAGTCACCCGATAACGGAATACAGTAAACGCGCTACCTCCATTAAACGGCAGCTACACCGCGGTCGTCTGACTGTGTCTTTCCGCCGTGATTCGAACCCGCCAAATGAGAATCCGCGGGCTGCCTCGGAGTCACCGAAGCGTCTCCCCGAGCACGCTTACTGGAGCGGTCGAAAGAGCGGCGTTGTACCGCGTCCGCAGATCGGCCGGCCGCTGTGTCGCGCTTTGGCTGGCACATGATGGGGCCAGCCCATGCAGCCGACTGGCCCCATTCAGCCGGGCTAAGCGTCGTTTTCGTCCCAGATCGTGCGAAGGACGACGTCTCGTCCGCCGCACGTGGGTTTTCGGCCCGGAAACGCGTCGCCTCTCGGCGGAGACGCGCAGGTTCGGTAGCATTTGGGCGTCGTCGTCACGTGGTGAGGCGCTTCCCGGTTCCGTCGACTCGAAGGTGGGACTCTCCGTCAAGGCGGACGCGGCAGAGCGTTGGCGTCACGGTGGCGCATCGTTGTCTGCGGTGTTTCGCGCTCGCGTGCCTCGCGTGCTTGTTGGCGTTCAATTAGTGCGAGAGAGCAGTAGTCTCGTAGGCCCTTTGCACACTCTTTTAAACTCTGTTTCATCGGAAATGCGAAAGGAGACTAAGCTACAAGCACGGACCCGGTGTTTCTGCGATGGCCTTCAAACATTCCTATAACTAGGACGGTTGAGAGTGAGAAGAAAAAAAAACTCTTTTCGGGAACCAATTGCCAGCCACAGTGGTCGTCAGGGATAGCCAAATGCATACTAATTAAAATAATTATTACCTAAATTGACTAAGTATTACTGAGAATAAACATATGATTCCAGTTAGAAACTTGTTGAGCATCATTAAAAAAAACGCCTTTATGAGCAATTTGAAGAAAAAATTGGGTTGTATATATGTTTATGCAGCCTAGAACTTAGTCTGCCTCAATGGGCGATGAGTCTCCCAGCTGTAGATGAGCAATTTAGCCAGTGCAGTACAACCGCTAGCCTGGGGTCTTTAACGTGCACCACGCAGTAGTGATACACGACTGCACGCCGGTACGATGCTCACCCAGATCGAAACGGGCAGGGGTGGGGATTGAGCCCAGGATCCCTGGGTTCTGCAGCGCGAGCTTTCGCTCTACGTGCTCCGAGCTGGTGTGCGCTAACCCACTCGGCCACCGATCCCCCCTCCCCTACCGAGCAATTTGAGGACGACCTGAAACACGTGGGAAGCGCGGGGGGGGGGGGTAGGGTGCGTTAAAGTTACCACTCGTGCAGCAGGTGCAAGGCCGGCGATACTCAAACGCGGATGACACGAGCTCAGTCGAGTTCACGCAGAACGCTGAGGCAGTACGTATACATGCTCAGAATACGTGATAAAACTGTTGATGACTTGGATAATTGGATGGCGCGCATTTTTAAAAAAAAAGTGTCCATCGATCGATAAATCTTAGAAACATTGTCGAAGCTAGCTGCCTAGATAGAATGTCCACGCTTTTGCCGTTGTATCATTATCAGCGTAACACGACTCAAATAAATTGTCATTTCACTTTGTATCGAGCTATGCGTAAGAAATTTCAAAGTTTCGGATTGCGAATAGCGTTTGTGGTCTCCGCTTGATGTCCATACAGTGACAAGAGAAAGAAGGGCGGGTAACGAGAAATGCACTCAAAGGAAACTAATGTATGCTGACCGACTCGGCAATGTAATCGATTAGTCATTCCCATCCTACGTAAGGGACAAAATATTCCAATGAGATCGTTACCTTCTATGGCGAGCTAGGTCATTTCTGCTCCCTGCTATCGGGTGGATCGAAGTCGGTAGACGGCAGAAATTGGACGCACACAAACCCACCTCGAAGACTCGTTTTATGCGTATACGCGACGTACTGCGCATTCTCTTAAAGGGAGGGCAAGAATATACATCGATTTACCTTATACGATGGGCTCGTCCCAGCCAATCCAGCGCCGAGTACGCATCACGTTGTTACACGCCCCGCACTTGACTGCGCACTTCCCAAAGGTCACGTGATGGGGATACTCACACGTCGTCAGATATTGGTTTCAATGTCGCATAGCCTCCTGCGTGGTTCATCATATAGGGAGTATTCACTGGACGCCATATTTGTGGGTGCTCTTTAAAGCGCATGCCTCAGAGCGAGGTCACATCAATAGTCTGTTAAGACCGGCAATCTTGATGGTGTGGAATGCACGCTGAAAAAGAACTGTGGAAGCTCGCCGTCAGCACGCGCTCAGAATTCGCGCACACAACCATGGCCGCCAGTGAATACTCCCAATAAGGTGAAACGAATAGACAGTATAGTTGCCGTTTTACGCATATTTCCACCTCCACAGCCGCGAAATGATTCGTATACAGCGGAGAGACGAGTGTTCACTCGAAGAATGCTCATAGATATACTATTTCTCGAGCGCTGCAACTCTATCGGTGTAGCACCGGTTAAAAGTTCGGAGACATTTCGACGCGTATACACCATCATATATGCCGTTGTCACACCGTTAAAGACAAAGTCACACTGATGTTCGTATAAATCGTTAAAAGAAACATCACGGCGTTTGCTGCAGATACGACGACTAAATTATCTCCGTCTTCACGCATATGGTCAGACCCTGTTAGCTTCATTTACCCATGTATACTTCGAACATCGTCTGCTGACAGATTTTCTTTTCCATGACCAATTTGACCGGGTCATCATACGAGGAAGGAACACGCCTCAGTGTCGGCACACTCTTATTTGTTCGATGCATTAGCAGCGCGAGTTGGTCTCGATACATCACACAAAAGGCAGCCTGCAAACAGATCTCGAACGCGACGAGATCCGTGCTTCGAATGCCTCATGGCAATGAGTCGAGGAGAACACTTGGCAGGCGGAGTTTGAACCACGGATATAGCGGTGACTCGTGTTTGCAGACTGTCTTTTTGTATGATGAATGAGCGGTGTGATTCCGGCTTTACGGATTCGAGTTCCGTCCGGAAAGCCGAACAGACCGAAATTGGCGCGCGCGTTATCGCTTCAAGCCTCTGCTATACTCCGCGAGGCTTGTGCGCTCGGCGCGAAGCCCCCGGCTTCTTGTCGTCGGTGCGCTAATCGTTTGCGATAACTCCAAAAATATATTCCTGTCCCGAGTAGGAGCAAATTATTCCGTGTCAATTTATATGCGTGGATGTTATACTTCTGCTTTACGCGCACGTTAATGTCATTGAGAAGAACGAACTCCCTCTAGTGATTCAGAGAACCAGCGCACGCCGATGAGGACGCCGCGCAGAGCCGAGATCGAGACCCGATCCGTCGTTTCAGATAGCGATTTGATTCGCCGTAAAACAGGGATGTTGAATTCTGCCCCATGAGGCGCCCCATACCTCCGCGGTAGCTGAGAAATGAAGTCAGTGCAGTACGACCGCTGGCCTGGGTCTTTAACGTGCATGCCGCAGAATGTGATACACGACCGCACGCCGGTACGATGGTTGTACAGATCCAAGCGGGCTGGAGCGGGACATTGAACCCAGGATCTCTGGATTTTGAAGTGGAATTCTGCCGTCTCCACGTGCTCCAAGCTGCCATCCGAATAATATGGCGACGGAAAGCCCAGACTTTCGCCTGAAGCAATTGTATGAGAAACGTTTTACTGAAACAAAAATATTCAGAGCGCGAAAAAAAAAACGACTTTTTTGTTCGTTTTAGATATATATTAAAAAAGCAAACAAATCGATCATAACGATGGTCGCACATAGCCAAGTCTGCTGTGAAACTTGCAACCTCGTACGGTATGTCCGGAATTCGCTGCGGGTAATCTGACCTTGTCTTTGGAAATCCCAGCAATTTTGTCCGAGAAAACACTCTGCTGAAACGTGCACTCAAACAGGCTCTCAGGATTAAAGCGGAAAAAGTACATAATTTCCTCCTGGGTAAAAATTCTTCTCACGCTAAAACAGCGTTCGTGCCCACCGCCACACCCTGAAAAAAAAAAATGAAAACTCTGAGAACAAGAAAAAATATATCCCTCGAAGATTATTTATCTTTGTAAGGCTCTGGAAGGACTATAGCGATGTTCACCGCGTTAATGCAGGACGGTAATCGTGAAGCAACCGAAGTAGCGAGGAATTTAAAACCCTGAAATAGACCCTTTTCAAAACCTTATCGAGCAACATTGTCGGTCTTCTTTAGACTTAGGCTAGGTGGCGCAAGCTACCGCCCGTTACAAAGGGTACAGCCATTAACATTCATCCATCCATCCATCCATCCATTGGGCGTCAAGCGTGTGATTGAATCCGAATCCTCGCCGAGCTTTGACGAACTGCTCGTTCTCGTATACGAGCTGAGCCGAGTTCACGCCGAATGCTGACGGAGGCCTCGTGTCCAATAGATGCACAGAGCGCGTGCCCAAACAATGGCGGACTCGGACCAAGACGACGACCGCCATGATGATGCACTTTTGGCATGAGCTCGATTGGCTCCGTCAGATCGTAGCATCGGCTTAAAGGCCCGTTCACACTCTTGCAACCGAGTACGACCGAGAGAGACCAGATCTGTTAAAACGTCTTAAAATTTCATTTCTGGGCGCCATCTATGCGGTGATCGTGGAACTGCACTTCACAAGAGCGACGGTTTTGCGGCATTTCCGAGGTCAGAATGTGCGTAATACCTGCGAGAAAGGCTCGTTTATAATGTTTCCAAAGTTTTTCCAGCCAAGAAAGAAAGGATAATGCGCGGGAGAAATAGAAAATATGCCGGACTGTCAAGTTTACACTGCAACCCGATAGATGGTGGCACTGTGTCCTCTCGTTTTAAGAGAGTTTTAAGAGGTCGCAAGGAACCAAGATTTAAGAGGTCGCAAGAGTGTGCAAACGGGCCTTAAGTCGGACTCGGAGTGAAGCGGAGTATTTAATTTAGGGAGAATTACTCGGGCACTTCCTGCAGTCGTCATATCATGCGCTCCGATCGGCGCGATCGTTCGCCGCGCGCTTCAAAATAGTTTTTTTTTTTTTACTTTAGCCGCAGCACACTCGATTCTAACGTTTTCCCGCGGGTTCCAAAACTCGTCAGATATTATACATCTCGGCCAAGAATCCGGTTTCGTTTCAGGAAGACACGGCGCCGCTAATACTTCATTACAGCGGAACCTATATCGACGACGCTAAACTTTATTCGTATCTTGGGGTCGGTTTGCGAATCGTTCCTAATTTATCGAGCGATAATATTCAAATTTGGTATATTTTTTCCGCAGGAAGCGCGCACTTCCTGAATCTATAGTATGCCCGCTCTTCGAGGCCCGGCGAAAATCGCTGGCCGTTTCCGGTCTCGACAAGTCTATTTCCGCCCGAGATGCTATCCTCCGCGCGAGTTGGCTGCAGAAGCGTTCTGGGTCGAAGGTATACCTGCGTGCGTGGTGCTTGAGGCGGGAGGTCGCGATTGCAAATGCCTTCGTATAGGCGACTCGACGGGCGCAATGGGACCGGAATTAGACACCGCTGTATCTCGTCGAATGAGAGCAAGAAAGCCCGGACGATCGCACATGAGGAATGAAATTGGGTAATCAGGTGTCGAATATGTTAGTAAAAAGCTGGTGTAACTGTTCTTCTTTTTTTTTATCCAGGGCCTGTTTTAAAAAAAAAGGGGGGGGGGGGGTGGCTACCTCTCTTTCGAGTCTCGAGCGAAGCTTCCGGCCCTAAAAAGAAAATAATTCACGCATCACGAGCAAATTCGAAATTAAAAATAAAGAAGAAACCGCGTGCATCTTTGGCAAAAATGAAAGTATGTGGGGGGGGGGGGGGGGGGGGACACCAGAATAAAACGCTTTGCAATGTCACTTCCCTGTTGTTGTTGTTTTTTTTCTTTTTTTTCGGACATGTTTTTTTACAAGTTATCTATTTCGAATAGTCCACCGTTTTGTTTTATTTAAAAATAATTTTTGATGAGTGCAGATTTTAATTTTGTGCAATATTTTCTAGCCCCGAATCTAGCTTACTTCTTGCAGGATGATATAATTTGCGTTCTTTCGTGTTGCGTCTTTAAGTGGTCCTTTTATGTTCGTATTTGTAATATATTTCTCTTGACGACCAATTTAAAAAAAAATCAAATAACACATACATTAAACATTACGGGAAGCAAAGATCTCCAAAGGTTTTGTGCTATTTGTAGTTTCCTTATCTTCGAAGAATTATGAAACTATTTACCAACTAATAGTCAATAGCGCCTTCATCGAGTCATGAATATTTATTCTATTTCAAACAGGAGTATGCCTAAGTTTTCATCCGGTGTACTTTTTTGCCTTACGCCAAGTGTTATTTTGTCCCCTTGTGCTTCCCTGCGTTCATTACAGTCACCCGCTTGAATTGGCAAAGCTTATCGGCTACAGCACGTGGTGTGCGATTTTCGTCATGGTAGCAATCGGCGGAGACTCCAAACCCGAATCTTCGCCGACGGATTGATATGGCTACAGGGGGAAAACCCACTGGCGACGCAATGCTTACGCCGTCTTTGACCGGGACTCTCGGAATCGCCAGAAAGCTTTCCGAAATAGAGACATAAACCGGACAGCGAAAATCACGTTTCTGGCTCGTCACTCGCATGCGGTAGTTTTCTTCTGCCCCCGAAAGCAATGTGCATATCGAGTAACATTGGAGTCTTCGTAGTCCTTTTAATTTTAGATTGGAGTCACTTCGGGCGCCTGTCGGCTCATCTGCTGTATTGTTTGCTGAAATGATTCTCATTGGAATAATTTGTTCGCAAATAATTGTAACCTACTGATAACTTTAGTTTGAAATTGACTTTTTGATCGGGCATTACGCAATGTAATATGCGCGTATCCCTGGCGTCGTGCGCGTTACGGGTACAATATGCCTAATTGAAAACAGTAGAGTCAAGGTTGCATTTAAACCGTGATTTTTTCTCTCCTTTTTTTCTTGTAATAAAAAAAACATATTTCTTTGTGTGTTTTTCGTTTTTTTTTGCGACCGCGTCTACAGCAACAGAAGCTCCTTGTCGCCCTTTGACGCCTGATAAGAAAACCTTACCCCAGTCGCACGATCATGTATGACTAAGATCTGAAATTCTTTTAGAGTGCCGAAGTCCAAAGTAATTATTTTTCGAGCGAACCAACCCCGCTTAAACATGATCGAGATTACATCATTGGCGAGGTATTTGTTCGCTTGTCACCAACCGTCCATAAGCCAACGTGTTTGCCGACAGCACAGTGCTAATGAAGCGCAGCAGCAGGCCATTAACAAAGCGACCTTTTCTTGTTTGTGAGTTCAGTTTATTGAGTTTTTGTTCGGTGTGACTCAGTCGCAGGAACTTGGAAAAACGCCAGTTAGGTTACACACCAAGGGCCATAAACTCGTCAAACACAAAGTTGGATGCGAAAGTTCGCGGAACGCGCCGATTGGACGCCGGCAACAAAAGCGCTTAGTCATCGTCGTGATAGTCCAGTCGGTGCGCTGCGGGAACTTCGGCCCCAACTTTGTGTTTGACAATTTTAAAGCCCAAACTCAAAACAAACTTTGTCGAGCCAAGAAAGAAAAAAAGCACCGCAGCATAAGATGTAGGTGGACGGCGACAGAAAGCATGATCAACGTCTGCCCCTTGCTTTGATTTTGCGTAGGAGTGCGCGAAAATAGCTTCCTATCGAAAAGTAGAGTGCCATCGCTAGCTTCAACACCGCAGAGTCCGAAATGTGCGCGGATGGCGCACATTTCGGACTTAAATGGCACTGCCGCGGTTGTCTTGTTTTCTTGTTCCTGCCACCTTGGCATGACTGATGATAAATTGCCGCGCGCAGGGCCGAGCAAGCAGCGCCCGGTCATGGTTGCCGCACGCAAGGTCGAGTAAGCTGCGCCCGGTCGCGGTATTCTAGAAGATTCACGTTTGTTTTATTCGGGGGCGTAACTTTTATAATTTCGCCATAGTTTCTTGTACTCGAAAGTGCCTGTTTATTCTCACCCCGAACGCGCAATGCTCGAACCTTATGGGCCGAATTTCTGCGATGCCGACGCACACTATAGATAAGGAGCTGCCCACGACCTTGTCGAGTTTGTCTCGCTCTCGCTTCCTGTTGCGCCGCCAAATCGCCACCCACTTTTCTGCTGTCTGGACGCTCGTTCTTTATTTTGTTTGGCACAAGTTCGCCAGTTGACCTCTTTTTTTTCAGGTTTATTATTCAAGTTTATGTTTTTATTCGTGACAATATCTCCTGTATGAAAGACGCCTGATTAAATTGCTATTTCTGTTTGTCAACTCGATGTAGTTTGTTTTAAAATGATGAGTCCCGGCCTCTGGAACATTTTTGCACCGCAAAGAGGAACGGTACAAATTGTCTCTTTCTTGCACTGTAAATGCAATAGCTAATGCGGTGCTATTTCATTTGAACCACTATTCGAATTCAGTGAAGTCATATATTATATTTAGAGGCAGTCCCTAAGGTGGAAAAGATTTATGCTTGAATAATGTTACTTCCACCTAAAATGGAGCTCAACTCACATCCTCCAGGCGACGGGGGCATTTGAATAAACCCTCCGGGTCCAGGATGTTTTAATATTTCAGTATAACAAACTTTCGTTTGTTCTATCGACGGGATAGAAGCGCCGAAGGAAAGGAACAAAGTGAAGGATGTAACGACAACACAGCGCTCCGTGTTGCCATTAGCTTTTCGCATTGTCCCTGTCCTTCTGCGCTTCTATCCAGTCACGAACCAACTAGCCCAACTGAACATTTTGTTGCTCTGCCGACGGCTTGCTACTGGTTATCTCAGTTGGCAGAGTGCTCCGCTAGTCTTGGAGAGGTCCTGGGATCGAATCCTGGACCTGGTGGATTTTTTCAGTTGCACCACCTAGAGGGCGCGAGTGGCGCTCCACTTTAGACGGAAGTCAAATTATTCTTGACTCAGCAAAATCGATACCGGTTCCCTGAATATTCTCCTCGTGTGTCGTTGCAGGTGTCTCTGTGGGCAGCCTCGCTGTCCGGGGCCCAGGCACCGACAAGCGGCGCCGCGGGAGGCCCGCTCTGGTTCGGCTACACGGTGCGCACGGGTAACGCGGACGTGCGCTTCGACGACATCGCCAACCTGGCCCCCAACAACGGCCGCAGCACCCGCTACAGTACCGCCATCACGCACGGCAACGCCCTGTCCCGCGTCGAGGTCGCACTCGGCACTGCGCAAGGCGGCGCCGGCTACTACGAGAATGCCGCGGCTGCGGCTGCGGCCTCGTCACCAGGCACCGGCGGAACCCACGGCTTCCCGTACGGAACCGTCGTGTACCCCGGTTCCCAAGGTGTCCTTGTCGGGATCCCTCGACGCCAGTTGACGCTCGGCCGTGCTGGGCTCCTCGAGGCTCCCGGTCCTCCCTTCCGGTTCGTCGGACAAGTGGATCACTCCCTGGGCGACGGCGAAGGCCTTCTGACCAGACCCGACGCTCAACTTCCCGCGCACGTGCTGCGACGGCGGGTGTTCCGCCGCCGCTTTCGTGGACGACGAGTGTTCCCCGGCGGCGACCCGCAAGCATCCGGTGCTTCATTCGATGAAGGAGGCCAGACCGTCCAGCCCGTTCCGGTTGCCGTCCTGCCTGAAGGGCCGGAACCCGCCGCCGGGACCATTTCTGTGCCAGAGTCGGGCGTCGTGCCGTCTGAAAGCGAGCCCAGTGGCCCGCCTGTGCAGCCAACGGAACTGAAGGCAGGGACACAAATCGCCCCGGCTAAAGCCCCTGCCCCGAGAGACGACGAGGAACCCGGAGAAGACGTCGAGGACGACGACTCGGACTACGCTCAGTCGACGCCGTCGCCAGCAGTGCCCGAACAGCCCACGAACCCTGAATCCAACGGAAGGAAAACGACTGCGACGCCATTGGCCGTCGTCTCTTCCGCCCTGGACACGTCACAAAGCCAAGACACCAGTTCAGTGGTCAAGAACCACGTTCAGACCCCTCTCGTGCTCCGCGCGGGCAGGGGTCAGTATGATTTTCGAGGCTACGCAGAAAACGACCGACACCCCCAGGGCACCGTCGACGGAGGCGACCCCCACGATTGGACCACCAGTAGGAAGTTTCGGCACAACTTCCGAGTTTCCTAGCGGTGGGTCTGCAGCGCAAGAATCCTACCCTCCACTAGAGCACGTGCCCCAGTTTGCGTCCAAACGGATCGTGACTCAGGGTGCGTCGCACGGACATCCAGGCCCTACAACAGCTGGTGATTCTGTGGACACAGACGAAGTGCCGGTGGTGCTCAGTTTACCGCAACCTCAACCATCTCAACCGCGTGTGCCCGTCGAAGACATTCCCTCTAGCATCTCAAGCCGGACCGGCCCAAACACACCCGAAGACGTGCAGACTCCCGAACCGGACGAAGCTGTACAGAGCTCTAATTACGCTTTACACTCGGAACCTCCAGCGTATTCTAATAACGCGCACAATAACCGCACTAACTTGTCAAGTGACTCTGCGAACGAAACTTTACATGTAACTCATACTGATGATGCATTAATTGATCTTAAAAAAGAAAACGCAAATCAAGGGACCGGTAGTGTTACATCAAAGTCGATTGATTCGACTAGGCTAGTTTCAAATTCAAAAATACTCGACGCCAATCAGCTAAACGTCAGCACAGTTGAATATTCGCAGCCTTTAAGTGACCTGGATGTAGACGATTACGTAGAAGCGTCCGATGAGACAAATGGGACATCTATAGACACCGGAGAGACGCCTGAGCTGCTGAAGTTGTTGTCGGAGCATTCTGAGAGGCAAACCGATAGCTCCGAACCGAAGTCGTTTGATGCGAGTATACAAACTTCAAATTCGCATGTACTCGACGTCAATCAGTTAAACATCAGCACGGTTAGATATTCGCAGCCTTTAAGTGATCTGGATGTAGACGATTACGTAGAAGAGTCCGGTCGGGCAAATGGTACATCTATAGATCCTGGAGAGCCGCCTGAGCTGCTGAGATTACCGTCAAATCATTCAGGGGGAAAAATTGATAGCTCAGAATCTAAGTCGTTTGATTTAGGTACAGAAACTTCAAATTCGAAAATACGCAATGTCAGTCAGTCTAACGCACCCGCGGTCACATATCTGCCACCTTTACATCATCTGGATATCGATGATTTTGTTGAAGAGTCCGACAATGCAAATGTAACATCTCTCGACAGTGAGGAACCGAAAGAGCTGCTGAGGCTGCCATTTGAGCGTTCAGGGGACACGGACAATTTAGGCGACTCTGATAAGTCAAACGAAACAGCGGAAGTCGATGTCGGCGTCGCACCGACAGAGGCGGAAACGAATGATCCAAGCGCGGATGATTCGATACATGAAGCAAAGATCAGTGCCCCTGGTCATGGTGATGGGAATGAAACGACGCCTTCGACAGATCCTACTTCCTGGGAACGTACAAATCGAGCATCGGCCAAGTCACTTGGAAGTTCGACAAAAACAGTGCCGTTAATATTCGAGTCTTCCAGGCAGCTGAACCCCGGAAAAGCTACTAATTCCCTTGTCAATGTACCATCTTTAACCGAACCTCAGTCTCGTTTAACACAACCTTATGGCACAGACAAAGCAGCGAGTTCAAGGAGCGACGACTCTGCCATTCTCAGCAATCCTCCTGATCTGAAATCCTCTCTGGCCCCTCGCAGAGTTCCAAGTTCTCCTTGAGTCAACACCAAATTAAAACTCCAATTATCACTGACCTCAGGTTAATATCTAAGACCATGGATAGCTCCGCCGACACAGAAAGCCAAGTTCTTGCTTCGTTTATCGCAGAAACTATGTCGGGGAAGAAACTCTTGTCGCGGAGCGACTTTACGGGCCTTGCGACCCAACCAACCGTGATCCCTCCTGAGACAGCCATTCTTAGTTTCAACTCAGCTGTAAATCCGTCTAAAGTGTTAAATTGGATATCTTCCTCGGCGAATCCTTCTGAATTACTCCAGAGGCCCGTACAAGATGCAGATCGCCTACCCGATGCTGTGGACACAGTGATTGTGTCGACACCAACAATAAGTGCCTACAACGGATTGAATAGTGGGTGTGCTAATACCTGTTCCTGGAAACGTGGGTCTAAAAGCAGTGCAATACCTCATGATGCAGAAATCAGCGGAACGGTGGCTGGAGCAACAGACGTTGCGGAAACAAATCCTACGCCAGCCATTCAAGTACCCCAGGATCATGTATCAGAAATTCTTGACACCGCTTCCCGAATTCAAATCTCTGAACCCATAGACCCGACCATTTTGTCATCCGTCGACGCATCTGAAAATGGAAGCCTAACCCAGGGGAATATCAGCCATACGCTCGATCCATCGCTGACACTTGAAGGCCTGGACCTATTTCAGTCGTCAATGCCTAGTGACCCCAACGCTACGTTCTCTTCAGTGTACCAAAATGGACACCATAACGGGACTAATTGGTCACAAACGTTGACGCCACTCAAGCCAGAAAACGAAAGCGCCGTTCTGCTGCCCATGAGTGTCGAAAATGACGACACTATTCAACCATCACAAAAGGACATTGTTCAAAGAATGATGACTGTCACGATGCTTCGCAGCTCATTCTCGCAAGTGACACACACACTCATCAGTGAGGTCTTACTTGCTACGCCAGCTAGTGGTAGTTTACTAACACGGGTTACAACCCCGATTTCGGAAACAAGTGTAAAGGTTACGAAGATGGTGTCGAGTTTAACTGGAATAATATCGTCAAGTTCGCCTACTGAAGTTGAAGGTGAAGACGTTACTAGTCTTCTTCCAAGTCGGACAGTAGATGAATACCTTCAGCCTAGTGTGAGTAATGTTTTTAAACCCAAGCCAAATCAAAGCGAGACACCCGCTCTCGTATCTACAAACATCATTCATAAATTTACGGAAAACGATGCCTTCACAAACGTGACCACAGTTAAAAACACGCTACCTACAAAACCGTTTACGTTCCTCCAAACTAGCAGCGAGTTGCCTAATGTCATAGAAGGAATGAGCAGTTCTGTTCATATTCAACCATCAATCTCGCCTTCTCCCGGAAGTATACCTGACAGAGACAATGACATCTTCAACGTCACAGGTGAAGGCTCGGAGGAGAAGACCAGAGCATTAAAGGAAGTCCAGGTGACTTTGACGAACGAAACGATAAATACGCCTGCCATCTCGGATGACTTGAATCTAAACATTGAACCGTCACTCTACACGACCCCTTCGGTCCCTTCGCTACATACCTCTTCGCATTTTGAGCCTTCGGAACTGCATACGTCCAGTCCAGGTAACGACTTGCAATTGGAGGCATCCATCGCTTCTTCGTCAGTGCAGACATCCATGTCTGGAAGCGTCAGTACCGTCCCCGAACTTGGGCGGGACTCCATTAACAATGCAGTCATAATCGACGGTTCGTCAGCTACGCCGACATTAGGCGCTAAACACGACGGGAAGAATAACTTTTCACAAGTCCATTCAATAATCAGCTCTTGGGCAAACCAAGGGTCGGGCTTTCCGTACGCGTTCAACAACATATCCGTCGCCACCCGCGTCGTCGAATACCCCCTGGTAAGGGTCCGAACACGAATGGATCCTCCGCAGCAAACTGAAGGGAGCCGCCGTCGCGCAAAGTGGGAGGCCAGTAAGAGACGACAGCTCGCCGGTACCACAGCACCCGGCAGTTCGAACCGTAGGCGCAAGAGGCCCCTAGGCGGGAACTCGACTTCAGTCGTAGTTTCGCCCTCTTCGATGCCGGATGCGGACGGGCGGCCCGCTCGTCTCCAAGCCCCAGCAAAACAGTAGTGACAGCGTCAGTCACCGCTTCGACACGGTGCTGTCCTCACCCAACGTGTCCCTGTACTCGGATGTCTCCGACAACGAGCTGTCCGCAAAGACGTCCTCGTTCGACGATCCCGTCGAAGAGAGCACCGGTCCGGAATTCAGCCGCTCCATGGCCCTGTGGCCTTTCCTGGCGCCGCTCTTGTTGCTCATGCTCCTGCCGCCGGCCGTCTGGTGGCTGCTCAAGCCCGAGGCACTGCCACCTCCGCCGTTTCCGCCACCGCCGTTCCCGATGCCTCCGCCGTCGTCCCGCCGGCCTCCTTCCTCGTCGCACCGTCCACCTTCGCTTCAAAGCTGGTAATTAGAGAAACACAAAAGCGACAAGTCAGCGGTCACAAGCTAGTCAACAGAGGTCGCTGGGAGCGTGAGCATCAAATGCGCCTGAAGAAGCATCCGCCTGGTCCTTATCGTTTTCCGCAGTGTACGGAAGCATTCGCTAGTGGTTGTGAATCAGAGGGCTCTCGGACTTCTCGGTGTTCTGGAATGCTTCTTTGGCTCTGTTTTACCGAATGCGACAGTATTGAATCGGGCTGGGCTTCCTGCCGGTCACATCCCCACTCTGCCTTCTTTTTTGTTCCGCGATGCTTGCTTACGGCTGTAGCCCTTCTACTCGCCGGCGCGCTCGTCGTTGTGCCAAACTGTGTTTCTTCAATGCCTACAAGTGGGATTTTGCGGACTCCTCTAGATCTTCCGATGCACAACTAAAATTGTTTCGGGACAGTTTTTCTGGTGCATCTGTTCCGAACGACCTTCGGGGTTCTTTGAAGAGGTGGTGAAAGCGAGCTCAGACTGGTGTCTAGGAGAGTGTAACGTTTCGAATAAGAATTGTTTAGGCTTTACACTAGAGATCTGAACGCCGAATAACTATTGTAGGACATGACTGGAGCCTAGCAGACTAATATCAAAGTTCACCTAACAACCTGAGAGATTATAAAGAGAAAGAGAGAGAGTGATAAAAAACATTCTTTATTGCGCCAAGTATGACGCTCTTTTAATGCTCCACTCCGAGCACGTCCTTGACATGCCGGGTTAGGAGAGTAAATACTTAACATGTTTATGTGAAGGCTAAATAAGGTACGCCCAAAACAATGCTCAGGGTTTTCGTCGCAGCATTTAAATGAACTGCGTATCGAAAAGCGTGAAGCTCGACCAGAAATTTTATCTTCAGTGAAGAACATCGCCCATTTCTTTGTCCGCACGAGCGTTTTTCTCTGTTAGATTGGACGATAGTGCACTCAGATTCTTTACTAGGGAATACATTTTACACCGCGAAAATCCAATGGCCTCGGTGCGGACAGCTTTTGCGTAGTTGGAAGGGCTCGACGCGCGCAACCTCGGGGATTTCTCCTTTTAATTGGGAGGGCTGGCTGCCGCCATCTATTGTCATGGAAGCCCGTCGAGACAGCGCAGACAACCGTCTCCGCTATCTTGGCGAATCCGGCGTCTCGGGGCGTCGGTAGCAGCCCTCTCCCTCGGCTCTCGGACGCTGGCTTTCCTCCCCGCCCGGTGAGGATTTGGCGCTTTAAGCGCGCTGTCTAATGCAAATGAGCGGAGTAGAATATATTTTTGCAGTAAAGTATTTGGTGCACATAGACTTTAACCGCTTATCACGCATGGTAATTTCTCCTCCTCTCTTCTAGCAGCAGTGGCAGGGAAAAAGATATTGTACTTTGTCTTCTTTTTTGCGTGTTTGCTGAAGCTCGAGGGTTTCTACAGTTTCGCACCACATCGTTGTGTATCGGTAGTCATGTGCGGCCTTGAATGTTGCGATGACAAAGCCGTGCCAATATTCCAGTGCCAATATCCCCCGCAATTATAAAACAAACTGGCAAGCTTTGGTTGCATCTATACTTTCTAACTGATTCCACTGTCTCGTAACTAAACCTGTACATTCAATCTTTGCCGTCATCTGTAAAAAGTCCAACAATCATTTTTTTAATCGAAATTCTTTTTTTATTTTTGGTTTGAGAGGTTTTGGTTGTGAACGCGCATGCGCAAAACTAACATTGGCAGAAGCCTCTCGTTCGAAAGCCTGTAGTGTTTGCTCGTGATTTTGTGGACTCGATGTTTTTATAGCAAAAGCCTTAGACCCATGAATTCCGAAAACTGTATATTAGCAATGATACCATCTTTCATTCCAAATATCGCTGGTTCGGGAGGTTTCCGTATAAATGTGCTTAAGTGTGAGCACATCACTCAAACGAATTCCCCAGCGAATGACCACTGGCGCAACGCATGCAATCTCTCCTAAACTAGCGATGTATAGAATGATGAATTAAACTTAGTTTTAGAATTTCATCTTTCCTTTAGACGTTTTTTGGTAGCGTACTACAATATTTTATCAGTGATCAGAAAAGTAGGGATGTCTATCGCTCTTCGGTGTAACTGCAAGGTGCCGAATGCTGAGCGTCATTGAGTATGTGGTGGTTAGTGTTCCATAGCCAACTACTGTGATTTTATTTTTTAATACAGTCGTTCATAAGGTTTTAACGGTGTTCTCGTTTCTTCTCCTTTCATTTCTGTGTTTGTCATTGGTGAGGAGGGAAATGAGAACTTGACAACTTTTTTGTTGTGGCACTTCTACCCGCCATTTCTCTCCCATTTATTTCACCCAAAATGAGAAGTAATGTTTCGCCGCTGCTGAGCCACAGTCCCAGTTTTGACAGAGTATGATATGAACTTACTATGGAGCAACCATCGAGCACACACCGCAACATGATGAGACAGTGTGCAGATCCGCTCGACTTAGAAGACACATCGAAACATAAAAACTGCCTACGAGCAAGGTATTTTATCTTACAACACCACACGGCGAAAAAAAAAAAAAAAAAACTCACACACTCGGAACGAAGTATGCTCGCCGCCCGTGTCAGCGGCCTTCAATTTCGGAGAGATCGAAATGCGTGTACTCGTATGCTGTTTTTCTCCAATTGATGTTCAACGTAATGGAGCAATTCACTACGTAACAGTACTCATCCTTTTGTACATAATGCATACACAATTGTGCTTTGACAATAAAAGATTATTTCTTATTGATGTGTCCCTTATTCTGTTCCTTATTGTGAGTGTCTGTGAAAATTTCTTTCCCAAATAAAAATATACTATACTCGTCAACCAAAGGCAACATAAAGTCAACTGTGTTAAAGCTACTGAAGACCTTGCGCTGCGTACTTTTAATATTTTTTGCACCGCAAAAGGGAAGAACGGAGAGGCCGGCATCAGAAACAGAGATAGTGATTATCGAAGTGTATTTCCTCAACACGAAGATGGGGCCGGTTTGAGACTTGAACTTCCAAAGTCGTGCAGCGGAACTAGGAGGTATCGCCGAGATCGGAGTCATAGGCATCTTCGGCGGCTGCAGCCCTAGTGCCGAGCGCTTCTTGGCCCCGTGTCTAATGCCGCTGAGAACTGCTGGGACCTCCTGGAGCGACAGACACTTCGTCTCCGGAAGAAACAAAGCAAGAAAAAATAAGCCGAACGTGCTACCAACAGTGTAGGCAACAAACTCTTTCCAGGCCTTGAAATTCCCTCCCAGACTTGCGATCAGGGCGAACGCGATCCAGTCGCTCGCGAAGGCCATGCCCGAAAGCAGGCCGTGGACACACAGCAGCACCGTCTCGGCCTTCAGCACATATGGCATGGGCTCCTGGCCGGCCGAGTAGGTGAAGATGAGGACAAGGACGAGCACCATCAGGGGCCGCTTGACTCAACCACTCTCTGGAGCATCCAAGTCCTCCTTGGACAGTCAGGGACAGCGGGAAATCAGAAACTCGCAGACGGTGACCGCGACGGGGGACAAAAAAAGCGGGGGGCTTTCTGCCCGCGATGTCGACGAAGAAGACGGCGCCACTCGCGATGGCCAGCTGGACGGCCACCAGAACCAAGTGGAGCGTGTCGGTGTCAACGACCCTGGCTGGAAACACGAGCGTGAAGTTGTGCATGATGTAGCCGTGGGCACTCAGCTGGCGCGTGCAGAAGCACACTTGGCGTAGAGGACTCCGTAGAGGCCTCCGCCAGTTCTATGAGACGCTGAGGGCTCTGTTGTACTCCGATGTCGAGCGTAGCAAACGCGGCGTACCGCAGCGCACACGGATACTGATTAGTCGCAGACAGAGCCGAGTATACAGAGTGTTTGGTAAATGAAAAGCGCGGGCAGAGGCAGGGCGTGCACCAGATGCAGAAAGAGGGCTTGGCATGCCCTCCTGGCCAACCAGAAGCCGAAAAGAATCCTCTAGCGGTAGTAGCGAGAAACGGTTTTAGTCGTTTTAAAAAGCGCGTAAGAGTAAAATGCAGTAACCCTTCATGGCTGAAAATAGGGCGCACGTGATGTTTCGATCATGATCATGCAGAAAGGTGCAAGAAACGAATGTGCCGCTCCAACTCTGTTTAGCTCGGACAGGGTGTGACCGCTCGGACGCAGATTCCCGGCCCTCGGCGCCTGGCGTACGATCGTTCATATAGTCGCACTCTTCCACCGTAATTTTGGATGACCGTGATTGAAATATCACTTGCACCATATTTTCAGTCACCTAGAGTTACTCTAGCACACTTATCAAGTTTGTTTCTCGCGACCACCGCCAGGGTATTATTTCCGGCTTCTGGTTGGCCACATTCGAATTTGTGAAGACACCCTGCAACACGCCCAGCCTGCTTTCAGCCAATGGAGCCTCCTAATTTGTCTTTTATACTTCCCAATGAATGGCCAAACTCTCTGTACTCTGTTTCATACATAGCGTGCAACGCTGGGAAAGTTACTGAAATAGTGCGCATGAAAAAACACACAAAAAAGTGTTACTCCGCGTGTTTCGTGGACGAGTGGTAGAAGGCGCTGCTCTGGCGATACCGACGTCTCGGTGGCGGTGATTCAAATCCACTTAGGGTGCGAAGTTTTTTGTTTTTTTTTGTACGTATTTTTTGTGCAAGATTGTGCGCATTGCGGAAGTGCATATTTTAATTCCTCTTTTCTTGTTGCTTTTTATTTATAAGGGGTAGACTAGGGGCTGGTGTTCCGCTTGAACCCCGCGCCGGCCTCGTCAAAACTCGAGGAAGAACGGTCGAGATCCAGGGCGTCTCTACTTTAAGCCGTTTATTTACATGGTAGCGTGAAAATCAGAGAGTACCTTGAGAGTGCGGTGGACGGTCCTTTATATAACGAATACTGGGATTAGGGGACCGCACTGCCATTGGTCAGACGGCTTGGCATTCCCCCGCGTGATGTGACTTCATGGAAGTTTCCTTCGGAGTCGGAATACTCGCCGGTGTATGGACGTCATCCAGACGGCAGTATCTCGCTGCTCTGGTGCCGGCGCCCCCATGTACCGGGAGTGATTCACAATAGACGCGCACACAACACACGGCGCTCGAGATCAGGATCAAGTGTTGTTTTCTTTTCGAGGAAAGCAGGGGCCTCGGAATGCAGGCACGGGCATGTGCGTCGTCCATTTAACCGACCAAGGTTAAGGTCCCTCAGGCAGACGGAGCCGACCAAGGTTACGGTCCCACAGGCAGAAGAACCCAGACGCGTCGGAATGCAGCCACGGGCATCGTCCGCTTAGCCGACCGAGGTTAAGGTACCGCAAGCAGACGGAGCCGTAGACACGATTCATCACCGACACGGTTCCTTCTTGAGGCTTGTTTCACTTTGAAGCCATAAGGCCGATTTTAACACCAGACATAACAGAAGGCAGTTCACAACACGGTCCGCGTGCTCGAAACTGTCACGTTGCGAGGTCTTCGCTTCGGGGACGCCACCTTGCCAGACACTCCGGTGTCGTTACTGACCGTCTCCAGGACTTCACGGACCGACGTCTCCGCGAAACGCGTTCTTGAACTCGCGTACACGTTGGCGATCACCTGCTTGCACTTTTTCGAGATCTTCGCACAACGAATCTTCGAAAATATCCGAGCAGGAGAGGAAAGCCTTCTGCTACTTCTGCATAAGACGCCATCTTCTCAAAACCGGCGAGGCAGGGGAAGCCGCACAACCCGAGAACCCGAAGCGGCTGCCGCACGGACGAAAACGGAAAACAATTTTGAGTAGTTTACATTGTCTTTTCCTTTTTATTGAAAAAAATCGGTGTTCCGTCGAAATCATAACGCCACTATCAGTTACTAGCTCCGAAAATGCACATTTTTCGACTTTTTTGGTTTTCTTTGCAGGGCAGCACTATTTTATGGGGCGAACGTAGGCGGTCGGCAGTGCAAACCGGTGCGCTAGCTTTGACTGCGTTGCACGCTATGTATGAAACGGAGTATACATATACGGCTCTGGTCGCAGATATCGAGTTCCTGGTTGCCGGCCAATGAAAGGCGCGCGTTCTGCGTTACGCTGCGTTCACTGCGCTCAACGTCGGAGTATAATAGAGCCTTTAGTGGGGACAGAAACATACAAACGTGCAGTGGCACCACTTTCCAGCGTCCGGTCGAAAACATGAATTTTCTCGATGATATAATCATTGAAGTAGGCTCTGCTTGTTTACATTAATTTGTCAACTAGGGTGAGGGGACAAGAAAAAGAAAAAGCTGCGAGAAGCAGGCTGACGATTTTCCGACGGCCATTGATAACCAGCAGAAAATTACTTGCGGAGTGTTCCAATGTTTACAAATCCAAAGCACAACGTGGAATCTCCACAGCCCAGCTTAGGCGTGTTTGTCGCTTTGGGAAGTGAGCAAAGAACGGGCCATACAGGATAACGCTGCAAATGGCCCCAGCCAGAGGCGCTTTCTTGGAACGATATGTACAAAAACAAAACAAAAATAAAAGTAGGCACAGATGAACAAGATACTCGGGAGAAGATCCACACATTGTTACAGATGTAAATCAAGAAAGAAAAAAACAGTGCGCAGTGACGCACAATTGGGCTTTTAGCTCTGCTCAGTCAGCTATTGTTCACGTTCAACGAGTATACGCCAGGACAGTGATTCTCAACCAATGATGAGTTGGAAATTCTTTTGGGGATCAGCGGAAGGAATGAGAGGTCCCATCTACGGCGAAGAGAGAAGGGTGGAGATAATGACGACGGCAACGTAAATAAGTAAGACTACCACATTTTTTCGAATAAAGGTCGACCATGAACAGATCTGCTCATAGAGCACTAACTGAAAACTAAAAATAAATATCCAAAGACAGGTAGATCTTCATTTTTTAAGAAATATTATAGCGATACCCTTCAGTTACCGCAGCGGTTTATAATTTTCGGCTGCCACCATTTTAGTCGAGACAGCTGACCATATGGTCAGGTTTTTTGGCTGAAAGGTTATCCTGACCGTGTGGTCAGGATAATTGCATTTCACTAGAGCGAAGGGTTGGCATTATTTGCAAAGTCAAATGTACGAGCCATCTATGAGGAATGGTCGTTTATAACATTGTCAGTGATTTTTTTCAAGCCAATAGTGAAACAATTATGCACAAAACATAGCGAATATACCCAATAGATGGCCACAATTTAAGCGACTCGGCGGCTCATTTCGATTTCATGTAAATAAAAAAACAACGTTTCAAGAAATACTTATAACACTGGAGGTCGTAGGCGATCGCATCTCTGTGAACCAGAGACAACGAAGTGATCTCGGAGTGTGGTTTCCCCACTTTGAGCTCCGCGAGAATTCCTTGAAATTCTGGTCTAAAGACCGAATCCACCCTGAATTCACACTGAAGAACTTACCTGCACACCACCTGCAAGACTGCCGTCGAAATTCCGGCGAAAGAAGTGAGTCTCCTTGATTATTCGGACACTTTCCGCCCAGACCACGCAGTCCGCCGCTAAGACTACTTTGGAGCACAGGCCCTCGCTGACGCGGCGCGCGTTGCGCGCCGAGTTCGCCAACGTAGCTCGCCGCTAGGCACCCAGAAGCCCTCCAAGTTGATCAGAAACCCTCGGAAACAACAATCAAACCTACCCGAACTCAGGCTCGATCGACGACACTCGCCGATCGTAACTCCTTGAATTCACCCCGACCAACGTTTTTCTGCCGTCATGGCTCACTTCGCAAACGAGCACTCCCAAGCCTCGTGGAGCAGTCGCCTGCCCACCATGGCTGATTTACGCAACACCACGCCCTGGAAGAGCACCCCATCAGCCCAGAAACGATTAAAGCAATACGAGACCGTTATAATCAAACCACAGACCGGAGTTGACCTCTGTCAAGTATTCCAGACCGAACTCGGCTTAGCCGTTATCACGACCGCTAAGCTCACCACGGCCGAGCGCGGAGAAACCTACATCAAAGTCAGAAATCAACAAAACTTGATCGCCGTGGACACATACAAACAGAGTGCCCGGAACAAGCTTCTGCTGATTGAATCGCTCCCTGTACAAGGCAGAGACCACGCCACCCGCATCTATACTTGGCCATGAACAGGGACCATGCCCGCGGTATAGTGCACGGTGTTCAGGGATGGTCGAACGAGCGGCTACTTGAAGCCGCTCGTTCGACCACCCTGAACATTGATTTGGTTGGATGGAATGTGCTTCGCGAGGCCGCTCGCGAAGCACATTCCATCCAACCAAATCAACACCGACCACCTCAACGCTCAAAACCAAGAAATCGTAGGCATCGAGTGCCAACCACCAAACCAATCCCAACCAATTACATTATTCAACGTATATTGGCGACCAAATACCAAGATCGCGAAAACGCAGTGAATCCGAGACCTGGCTCAAAAAACAAAAGGTCATTGAGTCATCATCGCAGGTGACTTCAATAGTCACCATCCACTCTGGGGATACGAGAACACAAATCACAACGGCAACACACTACACAATCAAACAGCACAACACAAATTCCACCTCATCAACAATGTCACTGCCACTGCAAGAATCGGCAACAGCGTTGAGAAAGACACCAGCCCGGACCTCTGCTGGTCGAACAACCCCACCGGCATAACATGGTCAAATACCGAAGAAACTTTAGGTAGCGACCACTACATCCTCCAAATCGAGGTCGCCCAACCCACGACCAATCGCAAGAAGTCTGACAAATCCAAACAAAACCTTCCCAAAGCGACCATCACCAAATGGTAGAAAGTCCGAAGTGACTTAGAAAAAAATTAACCCCCTGACAACTTTAGCGCGTGGGTCAAGGACATTACAAAAAGCATCAAGAAACACACTGCCACACCTACCAAGACAAAGGAGTCACCCAGCATATATAGATATTTACTCAATCTATGGGACACCAGACACAAGCTGGTTAAGAAATGGAAAAAGAAAAAAACAAATCGGAACCTCAAGAAGGTCATTCCGAAGGTCACCGAGGAAGCTCAAGATTACGCTCAGAAAATCGCCGACGACCAGTGGATTGAACTATGTAACGGATTCAACGGCCAACTCCAGACCACCAGAGTCTGGAACATACTGAACACACTGCTCGACAAAAAGAAGCCAAAACACTCATTAGAAAAAATCAAACTTAAACAGGGCTACAAAAATGAAGAGTTGGCGACCAAACTCCACACACTCTTCTACCTCTATTCTATGCCATACAACCCGGGACCAGGTCAGACCGCCCTCACTGATGACACTATAATAACCGAAACGCAGGAAGGATAAGACAGCCCCTTTAGCACAAACGAGCTGCTGACAGCCCTCTACTCCATCAAACGGAACACCATTCCCGGACCAGACAGCATAACGTATTCGATGCTTAAGAACTTGCCTAAAAACTACATCGATGCCCTCCTTAATCAGATTAACCAAGGCTGGGAAAGCGGAAACATTCCTCATGAATGGAAGACCGCTGAAGTCATTCCCATCCCCAAACTAGGCAAGCCACCCACCAATATCACGAACCTAAGGCCCATCTCTCTCACATCTTGCGTCGGAAAACTCATGGAAAAAATGGTCCTCTGACGACTGGAGTTGCACCTGCACAACCAGGAAACCTTCCACCAGACCATGACCGGATTCCGTAGACACGTGTCTACACAAGACACGATGCTACGAATCAAACAAGACGACTACGACTATCCAAGCACAGCTCAAACTCGCACGATAATTGGCATAGACATCCGCAAAGCATTTGACAGCGTCAGTCACTAAGCCATTTTTGACAAAATCACTAAAATCAGCCCAGGCAAACAATTAGAAGCCTACATCAGAAGCTTTCTTTCCAACCGCACCATAGGGATCAAAATTGGAGAATATAAAAGTGAAGAGAGAGTAATTACCACCGGGGTACCACAAGGCGCCATACTATCACCCACGCTTTTCAACATTGCCATGAAGGACCTACCTCACAAACTTCGCGATATCACGGACCTCCAATCAGCAGTATATGCGGACGACATCACTCTATGGTGCTGCAGCGGCTCCCCAGCACAACAAGAACATACATTACAAGAGGGCCTAGACGCTGTCCATAACTACATCCACACATTGGGACTGTCCTGCGCCCCAGAGAAAACCGAGTATGTCGTGGTCCTCAACTCCAACCAACCACAAGCAGAAAAAACCCGCGACCTCATCCAACTGAATCTCTCAGGACACGCCATCCCAAGAAGAAAAAAAATCAGAATATTAGGATTTTGGCTGGACCTGAATGGCAAAGCCAACGATTGGGTCCACAAAACTCTAGTACAGATACACCAAGTTACACATATGATCAGCAGAGTCACCCGAAAAAGGCACGGACTAAAAGAGCACGAAATCAAGAAAATCATAGAAGCCTTCATTATCTCCCGAATAATGTATGGACTCCCATACTACTCCCTCACTAAAACGCAACTCTCGAAAATAGAAATAAGCATACGTAAGGCCATCAGGATCGCCTTAGGCGTTCCAAAATTCACCCCCTTCACCTTCTACAAGCCACAGGCACTAATGAATACGCTAGAAGCGAAGACGGAAATCCAGAAAATTGGGCAGATACAAAGGCTCCAAACATCCCAGCACGGCAGAAAACTCCTTCAGACACTGGGATATGACATCACCTCACTCCCCCTATCCCGCCAAAACCGCCCCCGTGGGACACCATACCAAACATCATGGTCAGACCCATTCCCAAAAACATGGACCCGGAGCGCCACCAAGAACGAAGACAAGAGAGGGCCCATATGCTCTCAAAACGACCAGAACCCACCAAGTGCATCTACTCCGATGCCGTCTACTTACACCACACTCAAGAAGGTGCGACGGCCACAGCCGGCCCTACGAAGAAAACAAAACGAAAACACCGCGAGGCCCCATCACCCACTAGCTTGGAAGTGCAAGCCATCGCGGAGGCCATTCAAGAAAACGCCCAGCTACAAAGCATCACAATCCGCTCTGACAGCCAGGGCGCCCTGAGAACATTCGGAGAAAACAACCTACCACCTCATATAAAGACTAACCTCACCAAGATCATGAAAGACCACCCAGACCTCCGAGTCAGATTGGAATCGGCTCCAGGCCACACAGGAATCGAAGGCAACGAGCTGGCCCATCAGCTCGCCCGTGAAGCCATTACTGAACCGGAACCTTCCACTCCTTGCCCACAAACATACGGCTCTTACATACACAGGAAGACACTTCACACCAACAGAACCAACACACTGTTGGAATGGAGAGAGAACAGGACCACTCTCCCATCCCCCTTACAACTTCTGAACCGACTGCACTCTACACTGGTACGAAGAGCCCAGACTGGCACCCTCCTTACACCGCACATAACGCATCATTTGTTGGGACGCGAAGGTCAACCGAAGTGCGCAAAGTGCCACCGATACCCTAACAATAAACATATCCTTTGGGACTGCCCTCACAACCAACAAGCACTACAAGAAACTCTCAACACAATACCGAAAATACTTCACCCGAGCAGCTGGGAGGAATAGATCGCTCCCCCACCCGCACACAGCACTTTACTCTGGAGCTTGCTTGTAAAGCATATAGCAAAATGCCGGGAGTTTATAGATGACGTCCTGGACTAACAAGGACCACAATAAATGTTTATTCTCTCTCTCTCTCTCTCTCTCTTTGTGAACCAACCTTTATGCGGGCGATTAATAATTATGAAGGAGTGTGCGACATGCGGGGTTGTGAACGACAATGGTGATATTGATGAATATGGAGATTAACTTTGGCCATTGTAGTATAAACACTAAATTCATAGCGTACCACATGTCGACCATGCTCGCACCTCGGAACCTTTCGAACTTCCAAAAAGGTGTTCGACTTGCTTTGAACATTTAGAGGAGTTGAAAATCCAAATAATAACATGATAAAGTTATCATCCGCATTTTAGCACCACCAGTCATGCGCCTGCTGTTAAGTTAAGCCATGGTAATCGCGCTGCGTCGCTCGCATCGAACTTCCCCGCTTTACACCTGCGCGTCCGCGTGCGGGCTTCGCCGCTTTACAGCGGCACGTTAGGAGAAGCGGCTGCAGCGGGGAGCATATCGGTGGACGCGCGCGCCGCGCGGCCGTTACCGAACGTAGGATGTGGTGCTCCAGCGAAACGAAACCACGCCGCGTACATTGGTACGTACGCATTGAAGTCGGAGCGGTGCGGTTGCACTGGGTTGACAGTATGAACTGCTGCGTCGCTAAGTGCCCCAATAGTAATACGTCGTGTCTCGTGGGGACAAAGTTTCATGGTTTTTCGTCGTTTGTTTTTGGGGCAGCGACAACGATGGACTCGTGCCGTACGACGCAAGAAGTTTGGTCTCTCGATCATATCTGCCATTGTATCGGCACGGCTGACGTAATCTACACTACCGCTTCGCGCGGTGTGTTTGTTTTAGGAGCGAAGCTCTTAAGGGCTAGCCATGTCCGTATGTCCGTCCGGCGTCCGGTGCTCGTGCTCGTGCTCGTGAGCTCACGTGCTCACGTGCTCGTGTAAGGGAAAAATGATAAAAAATATAAATAAAAAATGATGAAAAAAATGATGAAAATGTTTGCGCAGTCAACAGGATTCGAACCTGTGCGGGAGACCCCAATGGATTTCTAGTCCATCGCCTTAACCACTCGGCCACGACTGCGGGACGAGTAGGGAGCTCTGAGATGTGATTGTAACTCAAGAGCTGGGGATGTCATGGATTAAACGTTGCATGTAGCCGCTCAACGTCTATACAGGAGAGGGCGCTGGGGTCAAATGCTCGCAAATGCGTCATGCTAACCACCGTTCCGATACCACACGCATTCTCTTTCTGACATGGATGAAAACGAACGAAAGGCTCGGCATGCTGCGGCTCAGCGTCTACGCAGACAAGCACCACCAGAGCTTCGCCCCAATCAACATCATTCACCACGTGGAAATGCGGTCAATTTTTTGTGCACGTAACGCTTGCATATTTTAGCGCCAATGGAACGAACTGGAATACCATCCCGCGCTCGCGGGTATGCAGTGTCAATTTCGTAGGAGGGTGCCCTCCAAAGACGTTTCGTCCCCACCGTATGCGTCGATGATATTTCCGGACCAGTATCGGATGCAGTCTGTACTTCCCTAAGAAAAGTTAGGAATGTGCCCAAAGTGAAAAATGTGAATCGAAAAAGTACGACGAAGCTTGAAATCACTGAAAAATCGACGTTCCAGTCTGGCAGTTTATGTGTGCTTTCTTTTTTGATCATCCTTCTTTCGGACGCGGAAATAGATTTTACTTTCTTATGCGAAACAAAACGCTGGAATTGTTTTTGATGAAATTAATGCAAGGTAACTGATAATAAATTATAATGCAAGGCAACTAAAAAATTAATGCAAGGTAACTATCCATAAAGAAAGAAATCATAATATAGAAAAAGCAAACAAATGAGCTTTTTAAATTTAAACTAAATATAAATTAGATATTTATTATTTAAATCACTTTACATAAAAAAGAGCAGTTTGGTTTTCACTATTGGGTGGGTGATTCCACGTCAGTTCGTGCAATGATGGTCCGGGTCATGTTTTTGATATTTTTGTTAAAATTATGTATGAAAGCCATGTTATTGGGAAAAACATTGAGCTGTATATGAACGCCGAAACATTCTTTTTCGCTTAGATATAAAATAGAGAGGCTGGAGGCGTGGAAATTGAAGTTTTGACGATGCTACTTGCACAGTTGTCATCTTCTCATCGAAGCTTTCACGTCACCATAACTTTTTATAATACATTTTACAGAAGATATACGTGCATAGTATATCAATCAAATATTATTATGCAAACAAAGTTATCAAACAGGGCATAAAAACGCGTTTTAGAGACATATCCACAATTGTTTCGCAAATAAACCACCTTCCATAATACTTCACAAAACATATCAAAATGTGCGTCTTGAAATATTCTTTACGAATATATAAATATAATATGCCCAGCTTTAATTATCGTCTTGTTATTAACGCGGAAATGCAGCTGATTTGTCGAAATGTGGCAAAATTGGGTGTCGATATTTAAAAAAAATATATATCTTTTATTTTTTAAGTTTTCCCTTGGAACTTTACAGTGACTTGAACTAAGCTTGTGATGGCAGAACATTGAGCAACATATGACCTCAAAACGGGAAAAGCTACGACAAACCTTCACTCGGAGCAAACCGACGTCTTCGTCACCAAACATTTTGAGCGTTAGTTATGGCATGTATTTTATATTTTTCGATTTTTGTTTTCATAAGGAGTGAGTATAACTGACGCGAAACGAACTTTGAGCTGGAATACCATTAATTAGCTTACAATTCACAAAAACAAAACGGCCCCACTCTTCAAATTCGCTAACTATGCATACATAAGCTTAAAACTCTCAGTTGCGCGAGTGGCCATGTATACATCCAGCCTCTCGGCATATGATGACTTCCACGGATGAGATGCCTGGATTCCTCTCACAGATTTTACGGTGGTCCACTGTGCTTGCTTCACCGCACGAAACTCTCGAACCCGTTCCACAGACAGGTAGAACATGCAGACATTTGTTACTTTTTGACATAGCGCTTCCACAAAGTCTTTAACGGTAACAATCGTTGAGTTGAGCGAAGATCTCAAGTTGGTGAGCGTTGCGTCGTGTTTGAATACAGCATCTCCTCCATCACAAGCGCTTTTTCCGTGTCCAGTGACTGAAAAGATCCATCTGGCCGAAGAGTACGGCTTCCGATACAGTTCGTGCAATTGGAACCGATTCTTGAAATGCGCCGCCGCTCCGTCTGATACAAACAGTTATTTCAGTAAAAGACTGGGTAATGTTCATCAACACACTCTTCTATGGTCTCTTTGGCTAGAAGAGCGTGAGCTGTGTCATGTGTCGTGTCATTGCTGACAACGGCAAAGCGTTACGTGCATTGCGTGGACGTAACCACACATGTGAAGAGACACTTCAGTTTTTTTCCAATGAAAACTCTGCACTTCGGTTGGGAAGATTACTGCTCAATTTTCCGCAAAATCGAAGTGGAACATCACTGCCTTGGTTGGTAAAACGGTTCTTGTGTCCCGTATCAGGCTTCGTTGAAGCTCACGGATGTAAGAATGCCTCATATACTTTTCGCTCCATGACTCCGATTCCCGCAGGAAGGCGGAAGAGTCCCTAACTTATTTGACGAGTTCGCCGGCGTCCCATAACGCGAAACAGATCTCTTCGTCTTCATCGAGATGGCGCGACTGCAGCGAGATGCTCTGCATTTTTGGGCACTTTTCGCAACGGCGCAGGAAGCAATCGTTCTGTGGAGCGCTGCAGAGGTAGATGCGCTTGAGGTCGTCTTCAGTACATGTCTTCTTGGAGGCATTTGTTATTACCGTTAGAAGCAACTGAAAATTGACGCTATATATGCATGCGCACACCTCGTGCTCGGGACCCTTTTTTTACCCATTTTGGTCGTAGGCAACAAAAATTTGGAGATGCCTAGTTCTCGATGGGGATGGTTCTTCCTATACAGCTGGTAAGCTTCCTTAATTGAGCGGGCCATAAACCTTTTTACGACTTTGGTTTTGTTGTCGTTGGTCATGGCTTTGACGACGTCCTTTTTGTTGGGGCTTTGAAAAGAGCATGCGAGGTCGTCGCGTGTGTAGTACTCAAGTGCAACCGCCACGTTTTCGGCATTCGCCTCTTTCCCCATATAGGGATCAGGGGTTGCACATACACCACCTTTACGCTTCAGTTTTCTTGTTCGATCAATCATGGTGGCGGTCGCTTCCGGCACCAGACGCAATATTTCTTTCTTTGAGATGCTTGGTGGCAGAAGCGTGTACAATCGCTTGCGTTCCTGGTGGGAACTGCATGCCTTCAGCGTTCGCGGAACGCATCAAACCACTCAGTGCAGTCCTCACAACTCTCTTCGCCGGTTTTCACGTCATAAACGCTTGACAGCTTTCTTCTGATCGAAGAACTTACTTGAGCTTGTACTTTATGCAAATACGCTTCGCGGCTTTTTTTTTTAATGGTTTTACGTGGTTTTATTGGGGTTACCGACGGACTAGCAGCACACAAGTCTTGACTCACTTCAGCCAGAATTTCATCAGAGTCCCGGAAAGAAGAGTTTGATGTACTCACGTTGTGAAAAGAAGCAATCTCATTCTTGAGGTATTTGTAGCAATGCTGGCATAAAAAGTCAGATTCGCTCAGTGCTCGTTGAGCCAGTAGCTTTTCCAACCGCACTTTGTTGAGTGCGGTTGGAAAAGCCGGATGTATACCTGGCCGCTTGCGCAACTGAGAGTTTTAAGCTTATGTGTGCGTATAGTTAGCGAATTCGCAGAGTGGGGCCGTTTTGTTTTTGTGAATTGTAAGCTAATTAATGGTATTCCAGCTCAAAGTCCCTTTTCGCGTCAGTTATACTCACCCCTTTTTGAAAAAAGAATTTTAAAAATATAAAATACATGCCATAACTAACTCTCAAAATGTTTGGTGCTGTGCGGCAAAGCCGCTCTGACGAAGAGGTCGGCTCGCTCCGAGTGAAGGTTGGTCGTAGTTTTCCCGTTTGGAGTTCGTATGTTACTCAATGTTTTGCCATCACAAGTTAGTTCAAGTCACTGCAAAGTGCCAAGTGGAGATAAAAACAAATAAAAGATTGAGTTTCTTTTTTTTTTAATATCGACGTTTAATTTTGCCACATCTGGAAAAATCAGCTGCATTTCCGCGTTAGTAACAAAAAGACAATTAAGGGTGAGCATATATTTTTACATATTCGTAAAGAATATTTATAGACACGCAATTTGATAAGTTTTGTAAAATATTAGGAAAGATGGTTTATTTGCGAAAACGATTGCGAATATGTCTCCAAAACGCGTTTTTATGCCATGTTTGATTTTTTGTTTGTATAGAAATATTTTATTGATATTTCTAAGTTTTTGTGTATATGTTTTATATATTTTGTAAAATGTATTAAAACATTTATGGTGACGTGAAAGCTTCGGTGAGGAAATGACGACTGTGCAAAGTATCATCGTGAAACCTTCTCAATTTCCAGGCCTTGAGCTTCTATATTTTATATCTTAGATAAAAATATTGTTACGGCGTTCAAATATAGCTGACTGTTCCTCCCAAGAACATGTCTTTCATATATATTTTTAACAAAAAGATATAAATTATTACCCGGACCATCATTGCATGAACTGACGTGGAATCACACTATTAGTTTTGTTTTCAAACACGGGGAAACCGATTCTTCAATCCATTCAACCATATAAAACAGTGTAAAAGAAAAATTCACTGTAAATTTAATTATATCTTAAAGTGCATTTTAATTCACAACTTTTTTCTTGATATAAACCGCGTCATACTAAAATAATAGAACCTTGGTTTGTTTGGTAATCGGCGAAGCCCTATTTTCTGCAATGCTTCAGCAAAGCAAAATAGGAATCACACCGAAGTTTACACAAAAACCCCGAGCAAGCAGCTCCTTCACGCCAACTTGTATCGGCTTCGTGCACACGGTGTCATTGTTACCATTGCTTCTGAGGCCGATTCCAAACAAAGTATTAATGGCCTCAGAGCAGCACCAAAAATAAAAGCAAAAAAAAAATCAACTACGCAGAATTATGATTTTTGAACTCGAGCACAACTTGCGAGTTGTTTATTGGGCGAGTATTTCTTTTGGTTTTAAAATGCGCACGGCGGTGTAATCTAATAGAGAGGCGGCAGGCTGGTGTAAGGCAAAACGTATATATACTGATCGGTGTAAGATGAACCTCACATGAATAGAATTGGATGTTCCCGTTTGTGCCTGTCTCTCTCAGTCACACTCTTTGTCGTTCTGTGAGCGTTTCCTTCGCATTCTACTTTCCTCGCGGGACTGATATGAAAAAGGTGTAAGATAGAAACAAAGTACACCTTTCCGATTAGCGCGGAAAAGCACCGGAGTTTGCTCGTGTTAAGCCTGTCATAGGTTTTTGTATGACCATCACATCATAGACAAAAACAACAAATGAAAAAGCATTTATATTATTAGTTTTGCGGGAAAGGTTCTTTTTGTGAGAAATGTTTTCTTGTCGAAAAATCATCATAGTGAAGTTGGTGTGGCTTAAATCTCGATTTAAATCATCTTGATTTTTATTCTCCTCTCTGAAGTCAATCGATTCATGATATATCAATTTCAGAATATCAATACCTCGTGCGAATTTATGAAAAAATGCAGTGGTTGCACCTTGTAGAAGACAGGAAGTTTTCTCATCGGAAATCAGCCTACATTGTGATTCATTGAAGATGCTACATTTGTTTCCTGCGATATATAAGAAACGGAGAGCAGATAGATGGGCACTTGCAGGTCTGCGCCAGCCCCCATGCAACGTCACCATCAACGTGTCAGCTCGAAGAACGAAAGTTTCGTCCGTGCGCGCTTCCGCCGCCACAGCTTCACACGCGAAAGGACGCAGCAGGCTGCTGAATTATGCTGAATGCGTCTCACTGTCAAACGCCAGCTCCTTGGCTAGTGGCGCTACGCGCGTTTTAAAAAGCGCCCCTTATAGTTCCAGCACAGAGCGTATTGTAGGTCCACCTTCTATTGTAGGTCCACAAGGTGAACCTACGGAGCGTATTGTAGGTCCACCTTCTAGGACTGCAGCGCGCCACTTTGAAATTGAGTGATTGCTTCATCTCTGTGTAATCGACTAATCGTTTAATCTTCTGTCTCTGTATATTCGTTGAATCTTCGAGCTGTTTCCCCGTCATTACTGCAGCTTCGTGTGTGAATTCTGCCTCTCTGCAATCGTTTAATGTTCAAGCTCTTTCCATCATTGACCATGTACAAACGAGCTCAACTATACAGCCGAAAATTGCTTCGTAGCTTGGGCACAAATGTGAATGTGTGCGTATACTGCCGCTCCGTGTATGCGCGGAGCGGGTTTATCTGTTTTGCTGGGATGATGTGGTGGCCGACGTCCTAGAGGACGACGTCAAAGAGGACGTCTAGGACGACCTCTAGGGCGATTCCAAGGACGACTTCTAGGACTACCTCTAGAGCAACCTTAAGGACGACCTATAGGGCGACCTCAAGAACGACGTCTGGGATGAACTCTCGGACAACCTCAAGGATGACCTGTAGGACGACGTCCGCATACGCGCGGCTCCTGCGTGTGCGGACGTCGTGCGTATGCGGGCGTCCCGCGTATGTGGAGGCGCCGCGCATACACACGGCGCGTTCTAGGTCAGAGAGCGCGTATCGCGAAAAGCGGGTGAAGTAGCTATATAATGCCAACGCATTAAAGTATAATAATGCTTATGTATAACGACCTTTCTCGGTTACCCGGTCTTGGGAACACCACTGTCGATGAAGCCGGTATTTATTTTCATTTTCACTAAACTGTGATTTAAAGAAGTGCGATGGCCCATATGGCATCCCTAGTATGTTACTCAAACGATACGCGGAATAGGTTTCAAAATATTTTTAGGTATTTTCAAAACGTCATTGGCAACTTCGAGCTTGCCTCTTTGATTAGATGTTTGCAATTGCCAAACCCATACCTAAATAAGGTTAAACTCATCAAGTACAGTTAACTATCATCCCATTTCTTTGCCGTGTATTACTTGTAAACTACTCGAACATGTAATTTCCAGAGGTTACTGTTGAATACGTCATGGAAGAAAATTTATTATACCACATGTACAGCAAGTCTTCTTTTTTGTTTTAGCTGGATACTCGACATTATTTCAGTGAGTACAAATATTTCCCGATTTTTCATCAATTCTAATTTTAAATACAAGTTGATGATCTACCTTGACTTTTGCAAAGCCTTTATTAAGGTTTCTCACCCAAAGCTCTTGCTAAAAGTACGCGCGATGCTTAAAAACGATCACGTCGTAAACTGGATTGAAGATTTTCTTGTGGGAAAGGTAGACATTCTTAGTTCCCCATGGCAAATGTAGAATCCGGGACGCCACAGGTGTCAGTCTCAAGGTCAGTGGTTTTCTTGATATTTATCAATGATATAGCTGCTAATATTAATGTGCATGTGGAATTGTATGCCGACAACTGTATTGGGTACCAGGAAAATTAAGTTTAGATGATCACCTGGCCCTTAATAATCGTCAAGGAATACCAAAGTAGTGCACATTGGCGAATGGTACTGATCAAGGAGAAGACTGTCACTCATAAAAAAAGTCTATCACTCGGAAAATGCAACCTCCAGTTTTTGCATACAACATGACCAACGAGACACTGCGTCAGGTTGGGAAAAATGCTCATTTAGTTACGTCTGACAAACCATTCAAAATGGGACATGCTAGTCATGTAATAAATAAAACAACTATATATATATATATATATATATATATATATATATATATATATATATATATATATATATATATATATATATATATATAATGGAAATATCTCCAATTTAATACACCCATGATGACAGATAGTATAAAACCAACAAAGTAATGTTTACGCATCTGATGTTCACGGTTGGTCCGGGAGCGCGGGACCGTCAAGGCATCGTCATGGCGAATGGCATACCAAGTCCTCTTTAATTGCAGGGAAAGAAAAACCAAAATACTATCTGAATTGTTGAAAAGCTTGTGTGATCGAGCAAGTTTATAATCGTAGTAGTAGTAGTAGTAAACTTAATTTTGTCCTAGATGGGGTTTAGGAAGGAGGGGTGGGGGAGGGGCCCGTCCTCTTCTTCGTCAGCCGTCGGCCAGGCTATGGGCTTTGGCGGCGTCTTCGGCCCTCTGGACGATCCCGGAGTTGGAGATTCGTGTCTGAGCTAAGCAGTGCAGTCTCTCACTGCTCTAGGGTGTTAATAGGAAGGGCAGATAATGAGCTGGTGCGTTTTTGGGTACTCATCAGGGGGCACGCCTACATGATGTGGTGAAGGTCGGCCCTATACCTGCGCATAATTTACAATCTGCTGTATATAGCCCAGGATGCAGGTGACTGTACGTCACTGGGTTTGGGAAAGTGCGCGTCTGTAAAAGGCGCCAGGCAACCGATTGCTTTTCATCTAAGTTTTTGTGAACGGCGGGTTAATTTGTTGTAGAATCCCCTTGTAAGACGCCACCTGGTTCGTTCCAGAACGAAGAAGGGATTCGAGCTGCTCATCGTGAGAGGTTATCGTGCGGTCGAGGATGGCCAGTTCTCGGGCAGCACCGTGAGCAGCTTCGTTTCTCGGGAGACCGGACTGCGCCGGTCCCCAAACGAGTTGTGTCCATCTGCGCCGGGTTTCGGCTACCTGGGCTAGAATTTCGAGGGCTTCGGGCGAAATGCGCCCTTTCGCGAAGTTTTGTATGGCTGTCTTTTAGTCGCTGACTACGGATTTGGCTGCGGATGAGGCGTACGCCCAGCCGATTGCGACTCCCTCCTCGACCTCGGGCGAGGTTGTAACGACTGAGCTTGCAGCGTATGGTTTGATTTTGTTGATCATGCACACCCACATACCATGGCGTCTCGATCACGATACTCAGCCGCCTCTACATAAGCCACGTCTGTAGAATATGCCAAGCGTTTTTGTAAGGCTCTGGCTATTTCCTGTCTGCGCTCTTGCTTGTGCAGAGGGTGGGTGTTCTTAGGTAACGGTGGGACGTGCATGCGCTTTCTGAACTCTGTGGGAATGTCCCGCTTAAATCCGATTTGGGTGTTGTTTCTTTTATTTTTTTTATTACTTTTTTTTTTATATCGTTGCACTGCTTCTGTCACACTTCTCATACATCATGCAAGAAATACTGCGTTTTCCACAGACATGATGACCGAATTATCATCAGACACACCTCATGTATGTTTTAGTGCATGTTCGCTTCGTGCATTTCACGCTTCAAAATTCTTGTGGCAACCGCAAAAAAATAAATGTTCAAAAAAAAAAACTTCGGACACAATTTTAGGTAACCGCTGCGTCAGGAAGGTTCTTTTTTTACATTTTATTTGCTTGTTTTGAAGACCAGATATGTCACAAGCTGATGCTCCGGCACAGGGCTGCAAGCCGTGCCCTTCAAAGCTGAGCACCCCCGCACACCTGTTCGTAGCAGTATACTTGGACGACGGATTACCAACCCCATGAAGGCCTGGATGGCATGTGTGTCGAACGTGCATGTACGCTGCGTGACTTCGAACTGTAAGCAGCGGCTACAGCTGGCAGAGAGCTGCAGACTGAGGGCGAGGGAGAAGAGAGACAGCGGCAAAGCGACGCAAACCGTCGGCTCATACACACACAGAAAAAAGATATATATATCACATGAAATCGAATCAAATTCACATCAAATATATTGTGCCATTTATTTTTGAAAAGCTGTTGGAGGTACAGTCAAAAAGCCACAAAAATGCGGCTTGACTGGATCTGCACCCCCCCCCCCTCTTCCACACACACGAGCACACCACAATTAGCACAATATACAGTTCACAAAATGACAGCTATAAGCATTGCCATCTTTGACTGGAAATACAAATTGAGTGGAAAAATTATCTGCTTTTCTGTTGAAGTCATCGAAGGAAAGACGTTCATCCTCATAAACTTCTGCAATGCCAGTGTGGTTCAAACTTGAGCGGGACTTCTATGAATAAAAATACCGGCGAGCACGAAACTATGTCCCTTCTTCAAAGTATTCCCGTGCATGTCCGGGCGCCGCTTTCATTGTTTTTGCAGCTTCCCGGTTTCCTTGGCGTAGAAACAACTGGACTGCGTGACCGCAGTCAAGTGAACATGTCCGTGCGGTTCATTTGTCACCGGCGGTCGGCCTTAGCAAAACAGTTGACGGCTTTTGTGCACTCTTGTCCGTGACATCGTTTTTCCCCTACTGTGCTTGCAATCTTGACGAAATTTCAGCTGGTTTCACTTTTTCCTTCCCCGGAAATTTGATTATAAACCTCTGCTCCACACCTACAGGCATATATTGCTCGGCGCCATGATAGCTAAAACTGCTGTGCCCGCATCAAATGCGTCATTCCGGGCTCAGGTTGAAGTTTCGTAATTTATTTCAATTCTTTTAATTTATTGTTTCCTTATATCCCCCGCAGTGGGCTCTACAAAAAAAGAAGAAAAAAAGAGAGGGGGGGAGAAAACATAACCATACATGTTAACTAACACTAAGAAAAAAAATACAGTAAAACAGATGTTAAGTGGTTACATTTGAAACGAGGCAACGAGATCATTTCGAAAATTGATAGGGTCTTGTAAAGTTACAACATTATCCGGCAGTGACGTCCACTATGCAATTCATAACTGCAGTGGAGAGTATTTAAAGATGTTGGTTCTAGAAATAGTGATAGGGGATTTGCGTGAGTTGTCTATGCGTGGGGAAATATGGCTGGCAGTTTGACAATATATACTGTAAACGACTTAATTTTCGCGGGCTCAAATTTTCGCGAATCGGGCCAAAGCTGAAAATTTGAAATTATTCGCGGATTCTAATTTTCGCGAATTGAGTGTAGCTTACGTAGCGTTCACATATTGCCCGAATTGTTCGCGGGGCGTATTTTTCGCGAATTGTAGGCGATTCGCGAAATTCGGAAAATTAGGTACTCGCGAAAATTTAGTCGTTTACAGTATATGCTCTTTTTGGACCATGAATGAAAGAAGAGGTGATTCAGAACAGATAAGCGAGACACTCTGCAACAATCTACTTTTTTGTGTTTGTGCGGATACGTTTGTGCGAGTATTGTGGAGGATGAAGCGAGAGACTGTTTTGAATGGCCTCTAACTTATCTATGAGGTATGACTAGTGTGGATTCCAGATGAGTGGTGCCTATATCCAAGCTCGGGCCGAATGAGAGTGGAATATGCAATCAATTTTATTTCCTAAGTGATCAGGTAAAGACGACGTCCTTGTACGCTGACGCCTTCTAGAAGGGGACCCTGGAACTGAATTTCACTGGAGCGAAGGTTTTGCGGTATGTGCGAGATCATTATGTAAGCACTACATATTAGAAATGGCCGTTTATGATATTGTCCAAAGTTGTTTTTTTCAAGCCAAAGAAAGAAAGAACAATGCGACAAAAAAAGTAAATGCACAAAAAAACTTGAAGCGTTCCACGACTACCCGACAGATGACGCTAGTGTCTTCTCTCGCCGCAGGAGGTTTTAAGAGGTTCCCAGGCACACGGTAGTAAGCAGTCGCAAGCTTGCGAACCACCAGCCTTTAAAAATCCGAGGGTTTGGTTGTATTTAGCTGTCACGTAGTTAATGTGGGCATGTAGCGGTACGTTTTCGACGAAAATATTGAAAAGAGTAGTTGAAATGTGGAGAACGCTCGTTACTAAAGTTCGTGTATTTAGTATTTGAGGCGTTAATTTTCGTCCGCCACTCCGCAACACCATGGGCGTACCAAACCGGGGGGCAAGGGGTGCGCTTGCCCCAAGTTCTCAGAGTGGGGGCGGCGGGGGGGGGGGCAAGGCATGTGTTGTGCCCCCTGAAACAGCCGCCACTGGGCAGGGCAAACAATGGCCGGCGGCAACCAAGGGATACTAAAGGCACCGCCCCTTGGCCCTGGGTTGGGGAGGGGTCTGGTTTGCCCCCCCACTCAAAAAGAAGTTGGTACGCCACTGCCCAACACCGTGTTTCGGGCGGTCTCAGGTCTACTATTACACAATAATCTTAAATCGGTCTACTATCACAAGAGTCCTCTAGGCTTTTTAATCATTTTATACGATATACAATCGTCGGCATACAACCTTCTAGAGGACTGAATAGAGGTGGGCAGGTCATTCACGTAAATCAGAAAATGCAGCAGACCAAGCACGCTAAATAAAAAAGTAAAGAAACAGCAGCGGAGCATCATGCTAGACGTTGTCATCGATTTCTTATGGACAAAAGTCCAGGTGAACCTTGAGTGACCCTTGTACTGTTTCCCCGGTCATCGAACTCCTAGACGAGGGGTCTCCAAACGTATTGGCTAAAGCGCCGAATTAAGGATCTGTCGAAGTCTCGAGGGCGGGGAAGAAAAAAGTAATCACAAACGAGAAAAAAATTAAATTAATAACCCTAGACAAGCATTTAAACCAAAAAAAAAAAATGAATGGTATAGTAAGTATCCCAAGCAGGCACGTATCCAAGGGGGGGGGGGGGCGGGGGGCCATGGGGCCCGGGCCCCCCCCCCCCGAAATCTTCCATTTTGCTGGGGCCTCTCCCTCCCCTTCCCCTCATACAGCATTTTGTCATGGACGGGCCCCCCCCCCCCCCCCCCGAAAAAAAATCCTGGCTACGTGCCTGATCTAAAGAAATGTAAAGATGATGAATACCTATACCAATCTGAAAATTAATAATTAGCCAAACCTATGACATTAAACCACATTTGTAAGCAAGAAAACTCTCCAGGCATAAATCAAAGCGCATGGGAAATTCGTTCACATTCGAACAGTGGAAAAGACCGATGAGAGTTATAAAACTAATGCTGACAATATGTAATAGTTCTGTCAGAGGACACTATGCACAATGTACATGAGAACGCAAAGTACAGGGACATGAAGCGGGGATAAGAAAGGTTATGCCAATGATGACAATGTTCAATCAATAATATGGCTAGAGGACTTGAGTTACGATGCAGTTTCTCGCATTCCTCTGGGGCCAAGAGCGATTTTTTTTTTTTTGCACAAGAAATTGCAGAAAAGAGAAGGGGGGGGGGTTGTTAGGTGGATGATGGGAATCTGTGCATAAATTACTGCAAGTACCACAGGGAAGAGTGTGTTCGCTCTTATTCAATTACAGCGGCCTAGCACAGTGCGAAAAAAATATATGTTTTGGGGCAATTCCTATAATAAAAGAAGACGCAAACGGCAAGTTCGTCGGATTTTTTGTTCTCAAGTTATGGACCGTTGAAGCGGCCAAGGTGGAAACTGACGTTTTTCCAGCTTATCGGAGGTGCCATATTTCACTCCATCCCTTTTCCCTACTTTTTACGCTACATCAATATAACTTTTTGGGAACACTCTCGACATATGCTTTTTTATGCTAATTAAGCGTCTAGGTCATAACATTCTTAATGATTTTTTTTTTATTTGTCAAACCGCCTCTCTGCGACGATATTTGACGAAGTTCAGCAAGCTGTGCTGTGTGACCTAATCAACATATTTTTATGATCTTTACATCACCGTAAAGCTCCAATTAAGCTCTTTCTTTTGAGTATAATTTGAATATTTTGCGATAAATATATAATGCGCTACATGTGCCTGAAAAACGAATATTTCGAAAAACTAGCAAGTTTGGAGTCGATTTTCTAAAAAAAACCACTTTTATTTCTTTTATTTTTTATTCACAGTTAGGTAATATAGTAGTCTATCAGGAACTACCAACAGAAATTGTAATATATTGTTTGTATGGCCGCTATTAAGACTCGAATCTCGTGCTATGAGCGTTTTGAACGGGACTTCGCACAGGCGCTCTGCTGAGCAGAATTTTGGCCTATGTAAGGTTTTCTATTTATCGTTAGCAGTTACCTCAATATCCAACCATAAACATTAATAAAATTTGGAGTAGTGTACTTAAAAAAAGTTACTTAGAAGTCCGTATCCACAAGTGCGGGCACAGCGCTTACTTCCTCCCAATACGGGGGAATGCAGATCGTTAGAGAATTCCTCTGGGGCCTTTTGCTTTCGGCTTTGAGTTTGAAATACCGAACTTGATATGTAATTGTCATATTTTCTTATGTCAAACAGATATGCAGTGCATATACATATGTACGATTTAGTATCTGACGCTTAGGAAGTACGGTTTATTTTGTGCACGTACGGACTCTTTCGTAAAATAACGAGCATTTCGTAGCGTGTAAGGCTTCAAATGTGTTAGTCATGTGTTTAGGTTTCATTTCTATTTTCAGTGATTCATGCCGGGTTACTTAGACTTTTTCCTCTTGACTTAAGTTTGTCCGGGAGTCTAGATGTTACGTATCTTCTCCGTCAATACATAGGGCGAAGCTCACACACCTTGCAAATCACGCCAGTGCCAAGTAAATAAATATTGTTAGGATAAATATTGTTGCTTCACTGGCTTTTACGCTCAGATATTGAGGTAAGTACTAACATTAAATAGAAAACCTTACATAGGTCAAAATTCTGCTCAGCTGAGCGTCTATGCGAAGTCCCGTTCAAAACTCTCATAGCACGAGATTCGAGTCCTAATAGCGGCCATACAAACAATATATTACAATTTCTGTTGGTAGTTCCTGACAGACTACTATATTACCTAACTGTAAATAAAAAATGAAAGAAATGAAAGGTGTGTTTTTTTAGAAAATCGACTTCAAACTTGCAAGTCTTTCTAAATATTCGTTTTTCAGGCAAATGTTCCGCGTTATATGTTTAGCGCAAAATATTCAAATTATACTCAAAAGAAAGAGCTTAATTGGAGCTTTACGGTGATGTAAAGATCATAAAAATATATTGATTAGGTCACACAGCACAGCTTGCTGAACTTCGTCAAATATTGTTGCAGAGAGGCGGTTTGACAATTAAAAAACAAACATTAAACATATTATGACCTAGACGCTTTATTAGCATAACTCGCCGTTTGCATCTTCTTTTATTAAAGGAATTTACAGGTAGTTACTAAAAATTTCAGAGGCGTTAATTATGAGTTAGTGTATTTTTGTGAGTCACTTGTATTACTGAGCGACAAGTGAACAAAAACCAAAATGTAAGCTTTTATAGCCGCCATACAAACAAAATATTACATTTTCTGTTTATTTTACTTTATAAAGCACTGCAATAGGTAGCTAGAGAAAAACAATTAGCCAAAAGAAAATGTAGGCTTTTTAGAAAATCGATCTCCAATTCGCAAACTTTTGAAATAGTCCTTGCTTTACGAAACAATACTGTCCTTTCTGTTTTTACACACAACATCAAATTTGTTATCATTAGAAGAGTATACTCGAAGCTGGGTCTCAACTGAAAAATAAGGCGGCCAAATTACGTTTAATGACACCTTATGCAGGGCCGCATCTGATGCGATCTGTCACATTTTTAGGCTGCGGTCATGCTTACGATATCAGGTGTCATCGCACGCTCGTGCCATCTTAGCACATCTGGCAATGTCACATCCGTTACGCAGGTCGAAGGCGGTTCTTGTTGAGAATCATTAGTGAGCAGGTCTGCTCACACAGCATTACGTGCTCCGAAACGTACGATAGTCCAAGGCGTGGTCCCACAGTTTCAGCACTTATTCTTGTCGTAGGTTTTTGTAGAGCTAACGAGCTGAGATTCGCGATGCATAGTCTTCAGCGCTAGTGGATACTGGATGTCGATGAACTGCAGTTGCATCGTCGTATCGGAGTTCTACAGTCCAACGATGCATACCTCTGACTATTCGAAGAGGAACGAGAGTACTGATACGCCTCCATAGTGACAAGATGGAAGCGGGATCTGTGCAGATAGAGCAAGCAGTTTGCGTTCCGTGTACAGCCATGTTGAGACAGAATCGCCACCAAAACAGGACAGCTGCATACGTTTATTTCTTTATAGTATGCATAGTAGCAGAGATACAATTAGCTAGCAAAATGTAGCTTTGAGAAAATCGAGCTCCAATTCGCAAAATCTGTGAAATAGTCCTTGCTTTACGAGAAAATGCTGTACGACTTTCTGCTTTTACACAGCAAGCATCAAATTTGTTATCATTAGAAGGAGCTATACTCTAAGCTTTCTGAAAATACTAAATATGTTAAGACACCTCATATAGGTCACACGGAAGAGCTGGTAAACTTTTACAAATATCGTCCAAAAACGTCATATTGACAAATTTTCTAAAATATATTTCATATAAATAATCGCGTTAAAATTATTTATCAGAGAATAAGTGTGTTCACAGGTATCTATTAAAAAAATAAGAGGCGCCAATTTTGAATTAGTGTATTTTTGCGAGTAAGTTGATTTACTGACAAAACAGTCAAACAAAATCAGATTTCAAGCTCTTATAGCTGCCATACAAACAAAATATTACATTTTCTATTTATATTACCTTATAAAGCACTGCAATAGCTAGCTAGAGAAAGAAAATCAGCCAAATAAAAGGTGTTTTTTTTTAGAAAATCGACCTCCAATTTGCCAATATTTTGAAATAGTCCTTGCTTTACGAGAATACACTGCCCTTTCTCTTTTACACACAACGTTAAATTTGTTATCAATAGAAAGAGTATACTCTTAGCTTTCTGAAAATACTAAATATGTTACGATATCTCAAATAGGTCACACGGAAGAGCTGGTCAAACTTTGACAAATATTGTCAAAGGGACACACTTTGACAATATTTAAAACAAAAGTGAAGATAAATAATCACAATAAAATTATTGACCATAAATAATCCCTATTCTGAGAGTGGCCCAAAAAAGTTACATTGCACTACCAAAAAAGGGCAAAAAGTAGAAAGGAGTGAAACATGACACCTCCGACAGGCGAGAGAAAGGTCAGTTTGCGCCTCGGCTGCTTAAAATGTCCATAACTCGAGAACAAAAAATCGCCCGAACTTGCGGTTTGCACTCCCTGTCACAGAAGGGATTTTCCCGAAACATATCAAGGTCGGTGTTTCAAACTCAAAGCCGAAAGCAAAAGGCCCCAGAGGAATTCTCTAACGATCTGCATTCCCCCGCATTGAGAGGAAGTAAGCGCTGTGCCCGCACTTGTGGATACGGACTTCTAAGTAACTTTTTTTAATAACACTACTCCAAATTTTATTAATGTTTATGGTTGGATATTGAGGTAACTGCTAACGATAAGATAATATATAACATAATACAATAACTAAAGCACAGTATGGCTTCCAGAAAAACAGATCTACTGATCAAGCCCTTCTTCATATAAAAAAGATACAATTATAGATAACATAGAGAACAGGTTATACACACTTGGCCTTTTTTTAGACCTTAGAAAGGCGTTTGATACTGTGCAGCACGATATTTTACTAAGAAAACTTGAGTACTGTGGTATACGCGGAGTTGCTTTACAATTACTACAAAGTTATCTAGAAAATCGGTATCAATATGTTAAAATTGAAGAAATGTCGTCAAATAAATTGGTAATTAGATACGGTGTCCCGCAGGGCTCTATTATGGGACCGTTATTGTTCTTGATATATATTAATGATCTTGTCAATATTCCCGGTTCTCCGAACGTAGTTATGTATGCAGACGACACGAACGTTTTTTTCACTGGTACGAACAAACAACAACTCGAAGAAATGACCAACAGATACTTGGTCAATTTGTCTGAGTGGTTAACAACAAATAAATTACAGCTTAACGAATCCAAAACCAAATATGTAATATTCAGGCCTATAAACAAGCGGGATAATGACGCTCTCAAAATAGAATTTAAAAATACAACCCTAGAGCAAGTAAAAGAACAAAAATTTCTTGGCGTTTGGTTCCATGAAGAGCTCACGTGGAATGCACACGTTAGTCACATCAAAACGCAACTATCCAGAGCTATTGGGTGCATGTACAGAATCGCAAACTTAATTCCGCTCTGGCTAAAAAAGTGCTTGTATCATTCCTTGTTCTATTCCCACCTTTCATATGGCATTTTGGTCTGGGGTACCACAACAAACGGAAACTATCATCAACTATCAGTGTTACAGAATAAAGTTCTACGTATGTATGCTGACTATCATGGAAACATACAGGACTTTCACTGTGAGCCGCATTATGAAATACACAATATGCTGAAAGCGGACCAGGTTTATTATTTTACATTAGCAAAATTTATTCATAAAAATAAGCTCTACGTAGAATTCAGTAAAACTCGGGACGATAAAGCCTACTCTTTTCGGCATACGAAAAGACCAATGCCTAGGATTCGAACGAATTATGGCATGCAAAAACTTAACTACCAAATAACCGGTCTTCTCAATACCTTGGAAGGAGAATGTAATTATTCAGACAGTTTTCTTAAATATAAAACCAATGTCAAACGTGTTCTCATAAGTAAAAACATAGCTTTTAAAAATTAATAGGTACGCAATCAGGCATTATATCGAGTAACTGCATATAACCTGTGAATACTCTTGTTGTGTTGCCGGATGTGCTGCTATGAATACATGTAAATGATTAATGCCTGTATTTTTGGTACATATAGAGTGCTTCTATTTTTGTTATGTAAACTTTTTTTTTTTTGTATAGACGAAACCTGTTTCAGGGTAAATGTTTTAGGATAGTGTAATCCCCTTTGTATGTGCGTGCTTTTTGTGATGTTTGCTCGTGTATTGTGTCAACTATTTTTTCTGATAGAATAAGTGTGTCCAGTCATCGGTATAGCACTTTGTTGTATTTTAAAGTGTTCATTTCTATCATATGATGTTTATTCTTGTGTTTTTTTTTTGTGTGTTTTCTTCAATGCTGTCGAACTGTAAACGGGCGGAGAGGGCTCGTCAGGCAGTAATGCCTTTTTCCTCTACCGCCCTGCCGGCCACGGCCTGCAAAATCAATAAAGAAAGGAAGAAAGGAAAGGAAGGAAGTAGAAAACCTTAAATAGGCCAAAATTCTGCTCAGCAGAGCGCGTGTGCGAAGTCTCGTTCAAAACGCTCATAGCACGAGATTCGAGTTTTAATAGCGGCCATACAAACAATATATTACAATTTCTGTCTGGTAGTTCCTGATAGACTACTATATTACTTAACCGTGAAATTTAATAAATAGAAATAAAAAGTGTTTTTTTTTTAGAAAATCGATTTCAAACTTACTAGTTTTTCGAAATATCCGTTTTTTCAGGCACATGTAACGCACTATATATCTATTGCACAATATTGAAATTGTACTCTACAGAAAGAGCTTAATTTGAGCTTTACGGTGATGTAAAGATCATAAACATATGTTGATTAGGTCAGACAGCACAACTTGCTGAACTTCGTCAAATATCGTCGCACAGAGGCGGTTTGACAAATTTAAAAAAAACATTAAGAATGTTATGACCTAGATGCTTAATTAGCATACAAAAAGCATATGTCGAGAGTGTTCCCGAAAAGTTATATTGATGTAGTGTAAAAAGTAAGGAGAAAGGATGGATAAGGAAATATGGCACTCCCAATAAGCTGGAAAAACGACAGTTTCCACCTTAGCTGCTTCAACGGTCCATAACTTGAGAACAAAAATCCGACGAACTTGCCGCTTGCGTCTTCTTTTATTATAGAAATTGCCCGATAACATGTTTTTTTTTTTCAAAAAAATAAACATTCGATCCAAAATTTGTGCCTGAGTTGAGATGAAATCACCCATATATATATTTGTGAGAACCTTTTCTTGTCATCTAGACTATCCACACATAGTTTCTAGAGGCCCGAATCTGTGCCAATTCTATATCGCAAGAAGCAACCGCAACCGCGTTGGCTTTTCAAAGGAGATGACAGCCCGATCACAGTGTTTACTCGGTTGCATTATCTTTCCATTTTTTATTTGCGCGGCAAGTGGCAGCAGGATTGTGCCCGGTTAGTCGTTTTATCGGGTACAACATCGTACGATAACTTGGACATTTAAATTCGCGCATTTGGGCCAGATATTGGCGGAATGGCGCGATTTCCAACCTTGTTCGCACGCCAGCCGAATATTAGGTGCTACTACCAAGGCTACGGAACAGACAACGCGCTGGGGTGAAAGGGGAGAAAAGGCATTTCCCTTTCCGCTAAACAAAGTCCCACACACTGGAAGTAAACCAAGTGCTGGTGCGAGGAAGACACGTAGAACTGAGCGGAGGATGTTGCACGCAGGAGTCCACCATTTAAGAAATATAACTGGTGCCAATTAATTGGCGGAGGACGGGGTTCGAGGATTCTCAGGATGAAACAATACGAGTTTAGGACGGAAGGGCTAGGAGAGTCTTAGAACGAACCTGGGGTTTCAAAAAGATAAGCCGGGGTAGGCACGAAAGGAACTTCGGGGAGCCCACTCTAGGTCAAGAAAAAACACAAGTTTGGCGCATAAGCCGCGCGGAGTAGTTCTTATAAGATTTGCTTGTCGTAGGAAGAAGCGATGCTTTCGGCGTTCTGAAACGTGTTCGTCTTGATAAGCTAACGCGCACCTACATTTATCTTAAATCTCAAAGGGGTAAATTGCTGATGCTCCTCGATGAGCCGGACTCTTTTCTTACTGCGGTTCTTGAGGAGAAACCGAGCATAGAGGGTATTTACTGGACGCCATATTTGAGGGCGCTGTTTAGAGCGCATGCTCAGAACGAGCTCATGTCATTAGGCTGCTAAGACCGGCACTCTGGATGGTGCGGAATGCACGTTGCAAAAGAATTGTGGAAGCTCGCCGTCAGCGCATGCTCAGCAGTTGCGTACACAGCTATTGCCGCCCGTGAACACTCGGTCAAGGTAAGGCCCCTGTATACGGAAAGGTAGCGCAATTCCTCCTCTCCCCTCGTTTTCCTCCTTTCCATCGACGGCAATCCTCCTCGCCCTATGTCCGCGCCACGCCCCCCGCCGCCATGTCTGAGCTGGGCCCGCAACGCGCGCGCCTGTGTGCCGGGCACAACCGGGTGCCTGGCCGTTCATGTTATTGGATACGGCGGACTAGATTTTTCTTTTCTAATATAATGAGAGTTTTGTTTTCCAACATGAAGAAACTAGCGTTTGTGCACCTTTATTGGAGTTATAAAGTTCGGGAAAACGTCTCTATCGGCAACTATAATAGCACGAGCAGAGTTGGAATCGCTCGGGCGTAAAGACAAGCTTTCTCCAATTCCGCTAAACGCAAATGATTAATAATTAAAAAAAAAGCAGTTCAGTTTTTTGGAACATCGGCATGCACTGCGAAATTATATTTCGTTTACCCGTTTATTGCAGCAAAAGCTGAGAGCAGGCACACGATAGAATGCACCTCTCCCTGCGTCTAAATAGAGTTTCGTGGGCAAGGACTGCGTTGCTAGCGGGAGCTCGTGCCGTCGCTTTGAGGATGAATTGGGCACACACCCGCAAGGCTCGCAATTTAACGTACGCTCCACTAAAACGGTTTAGTATCTTGAACGAAGTGCATTTGGAGAATCGGCATCGCTGGAGTTAGGCAAATAAATGACACCACTATGCGTGTAAAACACTACCTTTCGGTAATTTTTAGCATCACCAATCGTTTTGTCAGTTCAGCAGCTTGGTTTACTTTATACACATTTTATAAGCATCAAATACTACTTGCAACTGTGCACATGCGCGCGGAGGAATATGCGACGTCTGCTGTATACGCGCCTCGTGCATAAAACTACACGTCAAATAATCAAATACACTCACTTGTATCCCCTCCGTTAAAATGAAAAATCGCGTGTGCTCGGTTGCCTTGCCAGCACGTTTCTCATTTATCACATATATTAGTGTTTTGAAGTTCTCACGCGCAAGGTACACCCTTGAGTTCACTCTCAAAGCGCATAAGCTTTGCCCCACACTCGCGGGCGTACCTTACTGCGTGAGTTACAAAACGAAGACAGAGAGATCCTTCAGCAAAGCCTTTTAAATACAAGAGTAATTTTTTTATTGTCAATAATTGATGTTTTAATATTCACAAAAGACAAATCACATACAAAGATGAAGACAAGAAAATATTTATTGCTACAAGGCGAAATATTGCACATTCGGAAGAGGTCGGTGTGAAAAGATGGAAGGATCTGCATATGGCTTGAGTTTCTTGAAACCAGTCTTTGCCAAGATCACTGGTACAAACTGATCGTTCGTGAAGTGATCCTGAAAAATAAATGCAGCATCGCATATCTTTAGTTGCCATTTGTGAAGTACCGATCGCGGAAATATGTTGCACAAACAAAATCGCGAGGTGCTCGATCGTTGGTGACTCTCCTTTCACAGACGCAAGATGCACGCGGTAACACTACAATCCTCTTTATTTTAGTGGCACCCTAGTCTCTCACGCATCGTTCTCAACTCGGCCGACTCAATGCAAGCGAGCTAAGAGTGAGCGAGTCAGTTTCTATGATCAAATACGGGCGAAAAGACGTGTCTAAGTCCTTCGTGCCGGTAATATAGTTCCGTGTTTGTCTCGTCTCATGATCGTATACCTACGCGATCTTCATCGGCGAGACCGAAAGAGACAGGTAATACGATTCAGAGTTTGACAGTGACTTACCTCGCAAAAGTTTCCTCGGAGGCACTCGAAACTTTTTCGACCGATCCGTTGGAGCCATTGTCTTCGCTGTTGAAGATTTTCCTTTCCCGTCGGGACGACAAAAAAGGTTCTTCCCTTTCTCAATGCTGTTTGTGCAATCTACAGCGCAGCATGATGGCATCGCGTTGCCGCCGAGGTTGTGGTAAAATATAAAAAAACCTACTGCCGGGCCGCGAACAACGGAGCCGCCGCTACGCCTGGCCCAGTGATGGCGTTGGTTTCGAGCAGACGACAGAATCGCGCGGGATCATGGGAAGAAAACGGTCACGTGTCGCGCCAGATCCAATTGAAGCGAGGGGAAAGAGAACTTTTGAGAGGGAAAGGGCATCGGCGAGGAGAAATTTCTCTTTCCCGTTTCAGACAATGGTTTGCGCTACCTTTCAGTATACAGGGGCCTTAGGTCAAGGGGTGCCCGCGCTCGTTTGAGTATGTGCTCACGTATTTGCACACCAGAACCTCTTGAACCGGCGATTTCCGAGCATGGACCACAGGTTTCCTGCTTTCCTAGCTCGCGCTCTAAGCGCGAGCTTGGGCGCATGCAGGGAAACAAAAATATCCTCCAGGACAAAAGAAAGCTCGGGTGATTCTTCTCACTGTACTTCTTTTTGTTAAAGCGGCACGCTTTCATCGGTTGGATCTAGGGCGTCACAAAGAGATCTCACGAATACGATAATCACGTCGTCGCTGCCAGTATGGAAAAAGTTCTAACGAAGCGTATACCGTCACGATGTCATATGAGCACGTAACTTGACGTCAAAGTGTCACGTGACACCGTGACGCCCCAGTGTCACGCGACTACGTAAGTTGGCATCACTGTCACATTATGACGGGATGTCCCAGCTTAACGTGACATCACGTGATGTCGCGTGGGGCTGTTTTTGTTTGGGTACTTCATATGACGTCAGCATGTCACGTGACACCACGGTTTAAGTGACGACGCGTGACGTGATCACAGAATCAGTGTCACCTGCCCACCATCCGCTAAATCTAGCGGGAAAATAGGGAGTTTTAGTAGCCCGTTTCCGCAGCCCGCTAAGCACCCGCATAGCGCACAAGACCTTGAACCATGCAGACAAGGCCGGCGGCGCGTATGCGCAGATGCGGCGTTTTCTTCACGGGCACCGTAGCGGAGGAGAAAACGATCCACTAAAAAAACTCCCCATTATCGTATGTCACGCTGCAACAGCCCATGAAGTCTGTTTTATTTTCTTACAATTTTATTTGTTACACCTACAGGGTGTTTTCCCATTACGTCATTACGCCATTTTGTTGTTCAAGTGAGTCAGTGAGAAATGTTTTATTTATGAGAGAAAAAAATAGACGTTTACAAATCACTGTAATGCGACATTAGAGAGCAGCTCTTGAGAGAGAGGGGGGAGGAGAGAGGAGGGAGAGGAAGGAGGGTACGGAGGGGAGAATATGTGCCTGTTCTGCCTCCGTACCCTCCCTTCCAACTCCTCCATACACTCCCCTCTTCCTACAGTTTCCCCGCTAAATTTAGCGGGGAAAATGACGTCACATGATTTCGTGTCACGTCACCCATGAACAAATTCAGTTTCTCCGCTATATTTAGCGGAAAAATTGACATCACGTGACCTCAACACCGATTCAATTTCCCGCTAAATTTAGCGGGGCGGTTACGCCGACGGCGACGCCGCTATAGGCGGAAATGGGTGCCTAAGAGCTCGCTCGAAAAGAAAGGCCTGATAAGACTTACAATAAGTTTTTGTGCACACCTTACTTGAGGGTGCCCGCGAACTTCGGAATATGCGCTTTCAGCCCGCGCCAAACAGCTCATAATAAAAAATGCTGGACGTAATTACGGCAGTGAAAACACCATAGGGTTGCGAACACTTTCTGTGACATTTCAGAAGAGAGGAAAAGTGCGTGTGCACAGGTCTGATTGACGCTCAGGATGCTCAAGCCAAGCGCACATGCGTCCATAGCTTTCACTGTATAGCCACATTCTTGACTGCAGGTAGGGCTGCAAATGAATAAGTTTTGTTGCCATCGGTTGTGATGGGGGACCCAAGGAATCTTTTCTGCCTCGCGGGTCCCGCGTACAAGGCAAGCACGCGGGTACTTATGCAGACGAGCGTACAATGAACCGCTTTCAAAAAAAATTCTCCATCCTTTTTTTTTTCTTTTTTTGCGTTCGTTTCACAAGAATGTCCCCGCACCAGACCCGACAAAAAAGACGCCTGCGGGGAGCTGGGTCCGGCATCCGGCTCAGACTGCTTTCAGCCCCAAAAAGCCCGGTGTTGATAAAGAAGACCTGCCCGTTCGGTCGGTTAACCGGCGCTGAGTTCATCCCCTAGGCTGACAGTACAGTGGAAGCTACGTGCTGCTTTGACTAAACATACGTTTACCCTTTTCCACATGATCAGGCTGCCGGCCTTAATCACACGCAGAAAGCGGGATCAAGTGACGAAGGAGAAACAGCTAATTGGTCGGAGAGTGCGTGTGTTCCTCCGCACTGTCAGCTTGGGGTCTTTGTAACCAGCGCAGGCCGCAACTTCCCCCGTGCGTCACGTTCGCCAGGGGCGCCGCCGACAGCCGTCCCCCCGTCGACAGCAGCAGTGGACCGCTCCGTGGAAAGGGCGACGAGGGAGGAGGGTTTGCCTCCGTCTGCTCCTCCGGCGTGGGAGCGTGTCTCGCCGGTTGCTCTTCCCGCCGCCGTCGTCACTCCCGCAGCTTCAGCATGGGCGCCGCGGCTGCGTCCGTGGCTCGCGCCCTCCTCCAGGGCCTCAAGTCCATGGCCCGCGACGTGCTCGCCGTGCTGGCCGTGGTCGCCTTCTTCCTGACGCCCGTGGCCGCGCTGCCCTACACGCGGGCCTACGTGCCCAACACCTACACGCTGTCGAGCTCAAACTGCTCGGCGTGGGCACTGCGCCTGCTCAGCTGGGTCCTGCTGCTGCCCGGCACGGTGTCCGTGTTCCTGGTGCTGTTGCTGGTGCCGCCGCTCTGCATCCCGCGCCGCTGGAAGTACCGCGCCGTCGTCGAGAACTACAAGGTGGGCCCGCAGACGCAAGTCCGGGTCCAGTCGCCCTTTTTCGACAGGCAGTACCGGCTCTAGACGGTGAGTCAGCCCCCACCGCGGGATTCGCCGGTCGTGCACCTTCTAGAGAAGCGCTACGATCGTCACTTAGGGAGACCTTCCACCATGGCTAGTGGTCTCGAGAGTTTACAAAGTGTTGTTTCTGCCGAGCGGGGGGCGAGGCGAGCTCGTCACGCTGTCGTGTCGGCGCTGTCATTTCGCCGGGTGTGCCGGTCAATCGCCGGCTGCTCGGAGGCACCGCAGCCAGCCAGCCGCGCGCTGTTTTGGCACCGGACCAACCAGGCCAACGAGACCTGTCGTCCCCTTCGCCTTCGTGTGGGAGATCAAAGTTACGAGCCTCAGCGCATGCCGGAGGTGACAATCGGAGGCTTTGCTAGCGGAGGTAAACTACGGTTGTTCATCGGCATTGTTCTCAGTCTTCTACTCTTGAACGGGACGCGCTGGTCTGTGGATGTCACTGACGGGGATCTCCCTGCGCAGTCTGTCTGCGCGAGAACTAATAACTCGACCTACTTTCGAAGATCCACTAATTACGTGCACAAATGGCGTTGCATCGAGTTCCATCTACGGGGCGGCGGGCACTATTCATTCATTTGTTGAAGGGGTTGAGGACTACACCAGTTGCTTTTAAGCCTTGATGGCACCCGCCTGTCGTGAGTTAGGGCCGTCGACCAATGAGGCCAGTTTCGGTTTACTACCCTGGGGTAAAGTTTATTTAACCTTAGGTTATGCGAGTATTGGCATGTGCGAATTTCAGAATCCATAAATTTTGTCTCGGCTGTTTTTACGGGAGAGCTTACGATTACTAAGCATTTTTTTATTCTTTTATTAACGAAGTTTTTACGAAATTGGCGAATGAGCGGAATTCCAAAACACGGCCATCTAAATTTGTTCCACCGTATCGAGTTGCAACGCTGTCACGCAAAGTGCATTTCGCATTCCTGCTTGGATTCACTAGAGATGACGTTTGGGTGGGAAACGGTCAGGCCTTGTCTTCAGGTGGTACTGTGTAAACCCAACGAGGCCGCACCTCCGCTATCTCAACGTGATGACGTCACGTGCGAGTTATCAGAATACTTCGACGACTCTGCTGCTACGTTATCACTGATCACTGGGTTAAGGGTCTGCACCTGTCATTTTGGCGGCTTTCCCAGTGATACCTATTTCGCTCATGATAACACTTGCGCTACAGGGTATCTTGCTGAACTTGTAGTCAGAGTTGTTTTCCGATAGCCAAAAGGGGAATCGGCCAAAGTTCAGTGCGATATTCAAAGCGGGGGAAGTCGCACATATCAAGATTTTTTTTTATAGGTAAAGTTTGTGCATTGATTGTGGACGACCCTATCAACGTTTGGATGTGACGGGTAATCGGATGTTTGAGCATAGTGCGTTATGTGCAGAGCCAAGAAAAATCACCAACAATAAAAGAATGGCTTGCTTGGGGCATCATGCCCGGCACGAAGAATGATTGCTCGGCAATCATTCTTCTGCGGCAAGATAAAAAGTTGTTACTTTGTTGTTTCGTGAGTTATATAGTGTGGGCACAGGGATGTAGTGAGAATGCTAACTCTGTGTGAGTAGACGTTGAGATGCGGGATCTTGCATCGCACGCGCCGGCACGCGCGTCATTGTTGACTTAACCTGTTGGAACTCACAGTAGTCAGTCTTCAAATAATAGTTAAGGAATATTTGCAATTGAAAAGAGTTTTGTTTTGGCCCTCTGTCCAAAATAGATGTCGGAACAATAAAACAGTTCCCAATCTGTCATCTGCGCATCGCGCGCAGATGCCCGACCGGGGACTGTTCTAATTTTCCAGATTTCAACCGACGCTAAAATTAATATTAAAAAAAAGTCTAAATGAGTACAAACGCCGTACTCAGAAAACATAATTTAATACCACAATGAATTCACAACATCAATTTTAGGTATTGTATATTCATAATTCATAGCGCTCAACGACAGCGAAACGAGACGGACCAGCGGAGCACGAATACACAAAGCTTGGTCCGGTGGCCGGCTGTCTCATTCTTGGGGATGGCAAAAGTGCGGGGAATAAATGAAATGGTGCAAAAAGGACACGTAGAGACGTGGAAAAGACATGCAAACACGGCGGTGTTTTCCACTTATCCCTGTGTCCTTTTTGCGCTGTTTTGTTTATTCACACAATGCACCGACTCGCCCAAGTTCACACCTTGCCACGGTATGGCTGAGTTTCAGTAATCTGCGTCGGCACAAGCTCACAAGAGTACTTGAAGTAAGGATGACAGTCACCTTCTGTGTCGGGTACAATCAAAAAGTTTCATAATGGTTTGTAGTACATTACTGAGTGTGAGCTTCATGGCGAGGAATTCCGTTTCAAAGATCGGGGGATAATCAGAGGTAAACGTATGCAGGAAGAGCGTATACGAAGAGACGTCAGCGCCGGATCTCTGGTTTGCTACTGATTCATAAATTGCGACCATCAGGAAGTTACTGAAAGACTGAATTCCTGCATTCATAAAAATATTGAGGACGGTGTCTGAAGAAACCAAAGGGTAAAAATGCACTCAGTGTTTTCTGTAAACTGAAAAATCACCAATTCGACCTTTTTTCTCTTCTGTTATTACCTTTCTATTATACCATGTATCTGCATTTTGCAACTTTTTAGATCTGACGAAGCTTTGTCGCGAGCCTAAGCACACGCCGCATAGACTTGTGTAATGATTTATATTTGTATGAATGTGAGATTTCTGACTGAATTAAAAGTAATTGATGTTTTTATTATAAAAAAAGTATCTATTTATTTATCTTGAAATTAGATTTCTGGACGCCTCAGTGGCAGGGCCGTCTTGGTAAAGGATTCGAAGCTTCTTCGGGGCCATCGAAGAGTTAACCTGTACCGCACAGTGCGACACATTTAACGTAAACGCAAATTCAGCTCTTTGCTTTATTTTCTTTTTTTCATTTAACATGTTAGTTTGGTTGCACGAAGTTTTGATGGCGGTCTCTAAACTAAAAATGCAACGAGGTAAAACCGGCGATTGCTTATCGCGTTTCGTACATTTTGATTTAAAAAAAAAAAAAGACCAAATATTATGGGGATTTAGTCTTTTTATGTACTATGCTCGACGAGCACAGCTCAGCAGACTACTTCGTTTGTTCGGGAATTCACGCGTAAAAGTCGCTTTCCCAGGAAACGCACTCGCGTCTGTGTACCTTTTGTCAGCTTGAACGTGCCAAGGTAGCGCCAAACGCAACGCGCTTTGTGAGCGGACCCGAAAACCTTCCGTTCGAGCCTGTTAGAAGATCAGCAGTTCCGTCCCTTTCTTGTCGAACCGCGATCACACTACTGATCCAGCAATGTCTGGTGAATACCCCGGTAATCTGTGGACAACATTTCTTGGGGAACTAACTGGGTAAGTGCGTACATTTTCGTCTCCTTATTATCGACAACACACACTATTGTCGCTCCTTTGGAGGGAATGGAGGGGTCCGTATTAGCGAGACATCACTGTACACATCTTACAAAAGACGGTCCGCGAACACTGTCTACAGACACGTTGGTAGCAGGTACGAAACAAACGGGCTTCGAACATGCTTGAAGGCGTGTCCAGTCTGTAAGGAACACCGTGTCTTTTTGCTTGTGTGGAACACGCGAACCGTGCACCGCAGCAATGCGCGGCCTACCCCCCCCCCCCCCCCCCCCAGCAGTGCGAGATTCCTCGAGCCCACGATACGCTCAGTGCACACGGGCCTCCGGAAACCTGTTGGCGCGCTGATCCCTTGCACGTCAACTTGGCAAACTGTGGAAGGGATGCGGCCACCGTAGTAATCCAATAAGCGCGTGGCACGTGACAGGCTCACTCCGCGGCAGCGCATATCACTGCGGGGCGGCAGAGGCGCGGACCGGAGGGGCTATATACGTCTGCTAAACCGATATATAACCTACAAGACGAAGCCCGCGCGCGACATCATCGTTAACACGCTGAAGATCGACGAGAGTCGCAGCAAACCGGACAGACGCGTCCGTCTCGGCGTCGCCGCGTGAACGCCGCCGCGCTCGCTGAGGGGACGCTGCGAGACGCGCTGGTGACGATGCTCTCGCAAGCTATGCGGACAGAAAGTCGTCTGCTTGTTGCGCAGGAGTTGCTGTGACGTCAGAACGACGCCGTGTTCTGATTGGCTTTGATTGGAAGGATAGTGGGTAGACTTCAATGTTAGCTGCCTTGAGGTCTACCCCACTGTTTTTTTGCATCGGCCAATAAGAGCTCGGCGTTCTGACATCATCGCAACTTTGTATGCAAGAAGCAGACGAACATGCGCTCCGCATAGGCGGCGCTGCCTAGATCGACTAGTGATGACGTTTGGGAAGGGGGAGAGAGAAAGAGAGAGAGAAAAAAAAAAAACAGGCGCAGCCCTTTTTTTTTTTTTCAAAGTTCTAGGTGGTATTGGTTAAACTCCGTTTTGACATAGCCATACATAACGTGACAAAATGCCGCCAGTCAACACCAAGCGCACGTACCAAAAAGCGCGCAAAAAATAAAAAAGTTATGGGCATATTGGTTAGTTATGTATGTATGACCCTAAAGCGGTATTCACACGGGGACATAAATCCTCGCGGGGATGTGCGTGACGTCGACGTCAGGCACAATTTCCTCCTCAGCTTCGTCGTTCACTCCGGCGAGGTGCCGGGGGAAGGGTGTGAGCGTTTCCAGTTCATTTGAGCGGTTTGCACACTTGACACCACCGCAGACGAATTTAGCGAGCTCTACACTTGATATCAAATAGTTGAACAACATGTTATGTAAAGGAGATGACCCACCGTCAAAGCAGGATCGTTTGTGCCCGCCCGAGCATGCCTCCATCCACCGCGTATAGCGGACGTCATAACGCCGTATTGCAAAAAGCCCGAGTTTTCATCGCTTGATGCGCGCGTCGGGGAGAAGTTCCCGAGATTTGTCTGTCGTGTGAATACCGCTTTAAGCCTGGTTCACGCAGCATCGTTTCCTTGCGATACGTATAAGTCAGCGAAACACTGGTGTCTCGAATGTCACGTGCCAGGCTGTCTCCTAGCTTGAATTGGTAGTCACGCTTAATATGAAGCACAGATGTCCCTCCCGGTGACTTGTGGCGTAAGCAGACGTAAGCTTTCCTAGCGTAACGTGACGTAAGAAAACGGATCTGTGTGAACCAGCCTCAATGCTTGAGTCCACTGTATACTCCGTCTCACCTTATGTATGCACTAACTGCGAGGGATGTCCAAGCGCGAGCGGGTGGCCTTGACTGAAGCACTCGCTGCACGACCGCCTCGTGCAGCCGCCAAGGCTTCATCCAAAGCAAATAGCTCGCGCTTTAGCATGCGCGGCTAACAATAATCCATGATGCTAAGGTGAGACCAATTATAGAGTGACAAACAGAAACAAGCCTCTGTCTAGCGCGTGCAGTATGCATGCGGGAAGATATAGCTTTGGCCGGCCTGCAGCCCATCGGTATAAGCACGAGTGATTGCAAGCTGCCAAAGATACCTTCGCGTGCATGCTGCACGTGCTTGGGGCTTGTCGGTGTCGGTTGTTTCTGTTTGTCGCTCTATAGACCATTTGCTGTATTACCCAAGCATCAAGGAGAATGCAGGGATTGGTGTTCCACGCGCCGCACGCGCACGCCTTCCCCGTATAAAATATTCGAAGTAAATAACCAAAATAAAGCGTTGACGAACGCGCGTGCAAGATGCCATTTGTTTTAGGTATTTGCTTTAGAAAAGTTACTACTGCTGAGGCCAGCACGTGCGGCGCGTGGAACACCAATCCCTGCATTCTCCTTGATGCTTGGGTAATATAGCAATAGGTCTATTGGGACTCCGGCATGAGCAGAGAGCACATGAAGGCAGCCACGTCACCCTGGTCAGATGTCACACTTTAGATGTCATCATCCTATTGCATAGCGAGCTCGTGGCTTGATCCAGCACATAGTCTCCTCTATACTCACAAAGCCTGGCAGTTCGACGACGGAGCCATAGAGTGCCCGGCCGCAGATTTGGAGCGCGAGGATCTGGTAGCAAAAGGCATCAAAGAGCCCTTTCTCGGGGAACCTAGTTGTCTTTGGGGAACCTGGACTTCAGCGCACAGCATTTGCAGCGGCGAGGACCCGAAACACACTTGTTCGCTTGGGAGAAGTGTGTTTCGGCGTCTCGCCGCAGCGGGGCGCCAGTTGTCTCCGCTCCACCTTTTCAATTTCAGCGGCGGCTTCTCGTGGCGATCTGCCAGGCTTTGTCAGTATATATATGAGGCTATGTCCAGCATCACATTTTCAGGATAGCGCGTGCAAGAGAAAGGCAACAAAACAAACCACACGCTCGCTCCAGTAGCTGAGGTATTTGCTATCTATGAAACGAAGCCGTTCTTAGGACGCTCCGATGCGTGCTTCGAAGGCGGAGCGCGGCGTCTGTCGTCCTCCTGGGAAGCCCGGATTCTGGATTCCCGAAATGGCATCCGGGCGAGCAGCGTGGAAACGTCGATAACGCGGTCGATGCGCTTTGCGGGTGCCCGTCCGGACGATCTCTCCCTCTCCGGCGGGATCCGCTCGTCTCCTGTTTTATTTATGGTCGGGCCATCTGGCCGTCTGCCCGCAGTCCGAGCGTGACTTCAGACGCCCCGCGCACGTGGCCCCGCGCGTGCCCTGCCGACCAGAACCGTTTCGCTCAGGGTCGCTGGATAGGTTACGCTCAGGATACTGACGCCCCATTCCCCGATTGCCTCGTGGGCGAGGCCATTTTGTTGCTTAGCGCTTGGCGATAGTATGATGGTGTCCGACTGGTACGTTTACCGCGTCCTCAAAGGTGGGCCCTCGATTTTCGCCCGACGACGTCATTAAAGGGTCATGCTGACGCCGGTCCCGATCCTAACGCTGTCACAGCACAGCAGTGGTGGGTGGATCTGACAGACACCTGCTCTGCTGCAGATCACTCTCCAGCTTGACACTTCACGGAAGGACGAAATCCCTCAAAATCTCTCATACTTTTTTTTTTTTTTTAAGAACTTTTGTTTTTATTTGTTACGATCGTGACATCTGACAGTGTGACATTTCGACTTCTGTGACTGCGTTTGTTGCCAATTCGGGACCACTTATTGAGGCCTGGGCGGAATAGGAGGCTAAACACACCCGTCGGAGAACCGCTTTCCAGGCACCATAGCGATTGCTAACGATTGTTACTATAGTAGATTGCGATCTACTGAGCTTTGGGGGCGGTTTCAGGAACCCCGGGCGATATCGTTTTGTCCCGTCGCGGAGCTGTTTTTTAATACTCCCGGAGGACGGAAAAAAGCGTTTCCTGCGATTTCAGATAAGGCCTCGCATAAGTGTGGCATTGTGACCGATGCGTCATACACAATCATACACAAAGACAATCTGCAGAAAACAGTCCGAGGCTTGTTTCTCCCTTGTATGGCGGCCACATGGGTCACACAAAGAACTTTCTGATGACGTGTTCGAAGCACAGAAGTGTATGAAGCAAACGTCTTTCCAACAGCCTTGGGTCCGCAGATAATGATTCCGTCATCGATTCTTGAGCGAACGCCGCGTGACTTTTGTATGATGGATGAGCGGGAGCGCACTGTTTTCCCTCGATACGGGCGAGCAAGCCGACGAATGACGTATAGCTGTCGTCAGATAACCACCTGCGTGACAGACACACACACACACACACAAAAAAAACGATTCGAGTGGAAAGGCGATGTGAAGAAAGGGTTTGAGCCTCAGACCCCTTTTTTGTGTCGTGTCAGTACGCGTGGCGTGCAGCCTGTTTGCGGCCGACCGTATACATTGTTTCAAACGTCGCGTATACCTTGTCAAGGCTGCTGTCACGAGCGTGCGGCTTGAACTGCAGTGCCTCATTTTTACGAGAATATACCGCGTCAACGAAACGCCAGATGGAGGTCAGACGCTCGCTCCAGTTGGAGTAGCATATAGACCTTTTCGAGGCGTCTACCACCATCGTCAATGCAGCAGATGGGCGAAAACATTGTTTTGCCGTCGCCACGCCAATAGAAGACATTTAGACATAAAACGTAACCGTCACCCATTCTCGTTCTCTCTCCCCTCTTTTTTTTTTACTTTATTTGACGGTATGGAACCGTTTTAATATTTTTTCGTCGCCCATACCGGATATGCCTACTTGGCGGTCGGGGGCGAGAGTACGCGGAAAAAGGTCTATACACCTTTTTCGCGGAGCCTGCCCAGCCGTTGGCCCGATATCCCGGTATGCGTTCCGAACAAACATCAGGGTTCATCCCCGCCTACGACAGTAGAACGTGTAGTTAAGGGTCATAACATGAACGACCGTCGGTCGGTTGCATTATGACCTGTCTATACGTTCTGTCAGGCGTAGTCAGGCTGATGGTTTTGCTTAAACGCATACTGCCGTTATCAGGATTGACAACGTGGCTGGCGCCGAGGCTAAGACGAAAAGGCGTGGCGCCAGTTCCAAGTAGGTCGATGCAGAAAGAGAAAACACTCTCGAACCAGAGCGCTGCGCGTGCGCAACGCTCCGCTTACCCTTTCCCTCGAAAGCTCGTCTGCTTCCACGGGAGTGGACTGTTTGAAAGCACGTGCGCAGCGTGCGGAGGCATGTTGTTTCGACAATGTCAGAGCGCCGCTTTGATATTGCAGCGTGTTTTCGCGCGTGACGCAGCTATTTGCGTAAGAAAAGAATCGACCGGGCGGCGCTCGTGCTGTAATTGGTTGTACAAATAACTCACAAAAAAACGTGGATTAAACGCCGATTCGAGGTGCGCGAGATTCACGCCGTCGAAACAGGATGAATGTGGGTGTGCACCGAAAGGCAAAGTTGAGGCGGCTTAGACATTGAAAAAAGAAAATGCTGCGTGACTCTGGTCCACTTGATTTAATAACTTATTTTTCTTCAGTGGTAATTGCGCGGCGACGCCTGGTGCGGAACGAAATACGCCGCCAAAATTGAAGCGTTGGGTATGCGTAATTCAATCGTTTTTTTTTTTTTTTTTAATTGTCAATTTATCATGAATGTTGGCAAAGTAATGCCGAACGCTTCACTACTTGCAGAAAATGGAAAACAACAGCAATACCCGCGATGTCCACGCGTACGACATCTTTGGCAGCAGCTGTCTTTACCTGGTCAACTCAAAATTGAAAAAAGAAAGGTTGGCATGGTTGCCAACTTTTTCTGCTGCAGTTTGAGTCAAAAGGAAGCTGACGGAAGGGGGCTTGTTCGACGCTGTGCACAGCAAGACTGCACAGAGCCTGACGGCTTGCTTTGTGGTGTGACTCTCCAACACAATATATATATATATATAAATACAGCCTCGTGTAGTACATGCGACACAGTTTGTGCAATGTAAATAATTTTCTCACGCGAGGCGATTACAGAGAGGCACATCAATGTGCCAATATTGTAAAAAGTGATTTTAAATCAGAAAAAAAAATAAACAGATCCGTCGCACTTGCTTACTCTGTACTCGGTATTTATATATCGATTTAAATTTGAGGTTTCTACTATTTTATTAAAGCAGACGTGGCAGCGTAGGTCTGATGCCGCTAACCGGGCAGGGGCCGTTCAAATGTTCCTGCCCTGGGCTATGACAACTCGAGTTCAGCGCAAATTCACATGCTGCACGTGCCATCCTGGCTTCGTTCAATCCCTCACTTCACCAGCGATCCCTTCGGCTCACCAGCGACTTCTCTACCTGCTGGCGATCTAAACGCCGAGTTCGGTTTGGGAGCGACGACTGCCCTGCGCGCTAAAATTACCCACAAAAGTATTGCAGGTTATGATGCACTTCTTTCCATGCCTGGCACACCGATTAGGGATAGTGCACGCTTTCCTTCATGGACGAAGACAATGAGCTGAGCGCCTAATACGGTAGCCGTGCCGGCAGAAGCAGTTGCGATCGGTGCGACTTCCGGTGAGCAGGTAACAGTCCAGAATGGCGGTCGGTCATTCGGGCGGGTTCAGATTCTCCCAAATGCCCGGATGAGGGGTAGGCGTTACACTCGTTAAAATGCGCCGGGCTGTAGCCCAGTTTGGAATCGGTGTATAGATAGACGCTTTGCGGCAGCTGTGCTGGGAGCGGCTAGAGCCGCGATTTTTAGTTTTTGTTCCCTCTTATTCCGTTCGCTTTACTTCATCATTACCGCAGCAGGGCATGTTATTGCCATTTTAGATTCTACTTTTGTTCTTCTCCCCAGAATAGGCCTTTGTGGTTAACGGCCGCTTCAGTGGCTCGGCATCTCGGTAAGCCGAGAGAAGGTCAGCAATGGCGGCTGTAACCTGGCGCGTGCGCAAAGCGTCCATACAGTTATTCCAGCGCTGTCATTGACAACGTTGCAAATTGCGCAACACAGTTTTTTTGTGTTTAAATTACGGGTGTGGTGGAAGGTGTTTACGCGGGGCATTAATTAACCTAAGCGGTGAAGATGAGTGCATGTCGACAACCCTGTTTCAGTAAAAGGAGAACAAGTTCCGATGTCGTGTATAGCCGTCTTCCGGGAATCAGTACGTTCCCATTTCTCTGGAAACGAAAGTCTTTTCGATCTGTCTTCACATTTCCCGCCTTTTTGTCCTCGAAACAAAATGCAATAAATCGGATACTTAAATAAGTATGGATATTGCCCTATACTCAGCGTCAACTATTTTCGTGCTAGTGTTAAGGCTACCATAGCTTCTACAGTGCTGCATCCCCACACTGCTGAGAGACTTGAAGCTGCGCTATTTTTGACAACGTAGCATATATCGTAGTTGACGTCGAGTAATAGAATTAACTTTAGGAAAATATGTAATTATTTCGTTATGAAACTACGGATACATTAATAACGAACCACGAAGTAATTTGTTGCTTCTAACGGATTTGGTACAAGTCTGGCCACACCCCCCGCAGCTGTAGTCCGGAACCGGTGACGTCACGCGGAAGAGAAGGGTCGTCTAGGTAGGGACGTCGCGAACCTGCCCAGGTGCGAGTCCGACTTTTTTCGAAGTTTTAACGAAAAAGACGAGCTGATGGCATTTAGCTGAGGAGGGGCCGCAATACTTATCGGGCGTACTGTTTCGCGTTAACAAAAAAATGACCAAAAATGTTGAAAGTTTAAGTAAATACCTTTATACTGCGTAAAATACAAAACAAACTACTGCGTGTAATTCTTTTGTTTGTTCGGGATTGGTTCAGCTGGTGAGGCAATGCAAAAGCGACGAGTACCATGATGATGCGTTTTTGACGCTGCTGGACTAACTCTGTTGGATCGTGTACCCTCGACTGGGGTCGCGGACTTATCGGGGAAACGGGAAGAGAGAGAGAGGGGGGAAATGTCTTTATTAGGGAGTTTTAGGGAACCGTTTTTTGCACATCCGATATGGTACGATATGAGCCGTCCGGTACGCACTGCGCATGTGCTACTGCAGAAGACTCGCACATGCGCAGTTCGTACCGGAGGGCCTGTCGTACGGTATCGGATGCGCAAATACGGGTCCCTAAAACTCTTTTGTGTGAAATATCGGCCCTCCTCGGCTGAAAAAGAAAAAAAATATATATAGTCGTCTGGCTCCCCTAGCTTCCTTTTGAAGCGATACACGGGGCAAGCTTCGTTGGCCCTCGCTCTCTCTCCCCCACGCCGGTTCCTACGTTCCTTTTCATTTGAATGAATGTCCGGACTAGCGCCGCTGACGCCTTTGTGCCCCGACCCGACAGTGCATGTGGTTACGTTCCCTTCGTGACCTCGGCAGACTCGCCTTTCTAAATTGCGCCCCGGCGGGTGTGTTTTTTTATGTTAGCATTTGCGTAGGCGCTCGTTCTGCAGACGCGTCTTCTGCAAACACTCCGTCTCGCTCAGCGCATGCTCAGACGAGGGAAGAATGCGCCCGTCGTGACAAAGGGTTATCCGAACCGACCCGCGAAACGTGATCTGCCTCACGCGCCCGACAAAGGGGAAAAAAAGAGAGAGAGAGCGGTTGCCGGACGTGACGTTTTTTTTTCGCATAGAGCATCCTGAGCTGTCGGGCATTTCGTTTTTTAAGTCGTTTGACGAAAAGGTCGTCGAAAACTTTCTAAAGAGCCTAAAAACGTCATAACCGTCAGCAGTCTATTTTTTATGAAGTTCCTTTTTTTTCTTTTTTTCTTTTTTTTTTATGTACTACGTCTGCTCTCCGCCTTTCCGCGTGCACGCGGTTTTTGGCGGAAGGTAATTACGCTCTTTTCTGCCGCTTCTGTCCGCTTAACAGCGAATATAAAGGGCCCTTCTCAACGTTAAAGTTCGCTGTCCTTCGGTACAACTTACAACGTACAAGCAGTTTCTAAAGATAAACCGCAAGTATTCTAAAAAAAAAAAAATCATAGACGCCAAATCGCTAGTGGAAGCGGCTTAATAACGTAAATTCCTTTTCCAAAGAAAAAAAAAATTAAAATTCGAGTTAGCGGAAAGGTGGGTGTCCGCGTTTATGGAAGGGCGGGCCTAAAAGCGGGAGCACGTTTAGTGTCGCGCGTGTGGCTTGCGAGGCCACTCGACGACTCTCGTCCTGCCGCGCGCCTGAAAAGACGTTGAGTGGCGCAGTTGGCACGGGCACGACTTCCGCGCTCTTTTAGTATCATTTGACTCGTGCAGTTTAGTGTGGCCCTCCTGAGAGCCCAGAAATGCTGGTTCAGACAGCCCCTTTTTTCTACGTTACGTTACGAAATCTTTACTTCTGCTAATGCTACAAGTCACCGGCACTCCTGTGTTTCATAATAAGCGTGGCGTCCAGTTCAACGAGATAGATAATTTGGAGGAAGCCTGGCACGCGACATGATTAGAGACACGAATGCTTCGGTGACTTATTCGTAAGGTAAGAACACGTAAGCTATGTAAACCGGGGGATCGGTGGCCGAGTGGGCTAACGCGTCTCATCTCGGAGCGTGAAGCGAAAGCTTGCGCTGCAGAACCTCCTGGTTCGATCCCTACTCCCTGCCCGTTTCGATCTGGCTGAGTTTCGTACCGGCACGCGTTCGTGTAATTACCACTGCGTGGTGCGCATTAAAGACCTCAGATTAGCACTGCACTGGCTAAATTTATTGTCTAAAGCTATAAGAGACAGGTCACCCTTTGAGGCGTACCTAGCATCAAGGCTGTCTAAACATGCAACCAACATAATTCTTTAATGTAAACCAGCCTTAATCCTCGCGAATAGTTTTCGTGACAGCTACATGCCGTCTCATACATATACCACCATCTCATGAGTTGCGTGCAGCAGAGGCAAAAGCACAAGCGCGAGCGCGTGCTTTCAGATTTGCTTTCCTTTCACAAACAGTCGCGAAAAAAATAAATCTGAAAGCCATGTGCCCGCGCCTATGCCGTTGCCTTTGCTGCACAAACTCCTGAGATAGAGTATAGTGTACAACGCTGTCAAAGCCGCTGGCGCGAGCGATGTGGCCTGTTCTTGCAGTTCATTTCCTCGTGCTCTCGCGCAAAAATCGTACGCTAGGGAAGCCAGGCGGTCGCGCCAGCAGTTTTGACAGCGTTGTACAATAAGTATGAAACGGCATATAGATGATTGCAAGCAAAGCGAATGGCCGCCGCCAGGTCTTTTCTGGTGAGGATAAGCCCGTGCAATTGCAAGCTTGCCAAAGCTATGTTCACGCGCAAGCTGCACGTGCTTGCACGCATGGGACACCAGTCGGGGCGCCATGCTTGCAATTGTCTATTGACGTCTTTTTTTTTTTATCGCTGGAGTACCCCTAGAAGTGAAGACTGTCTTCCTTGATATCTTCGAAGCACGCACTCTTTCCGACGCACTCTTTCCGACTGGAAGACGCGCTCATTGTTTTGAAAAGGCTCGCTCGTCTCTATTGTATACGGCAGTTTTAGAGCAGCTCGGAGCCGCCGCCCATGAGGATTGCGATGTACGGGCCGTCAGGTTACCAGAGCAAGAGCGCCTGTATGCTATTTGGGAGTAATCGTTGTATCTTCGCACACGTCGTCAAACTACTCGATTCGGAGTCTGCAGAATTCCAACTCGACATCCTTTCTCGCGGTAGCAGCTTCCTAGACGGACGGATGATGGCCCCATTTTAGAAATGCGTCTCGTGAAAGCGTAATCCGTGGAGCCGCATTTACATATGTCTACAAACTTAAAAAAGTAGTCTTATTAAAACTTTGGTTTGGGCTAGTTGGTCCATGGTCTGGGCTAGTTGTCCCTGTCTGTTTGCGCTTTTAACCCTTAAAAAGTAGAGGTGTGCGAAAAGCTCTGGAATCTAGTCTTCGACACTAGGAGAGCAGATTACATATATTCCGTTCACTCATAAGCTGACATTGTGGTCAGCTCAGGATTGATTATAACGAGTTACGTACTCGTTTGGGCCAATCGTACGTCTCCTTTTTTTGCCACGTGATGAGGCCCTCGCCCATACCCCCGCGCAGAGAGACAGGTTAGGTGATGAGCCCCCACCGCACTTCAGCTCCGCTTTCCTTTCTAGGCTGCGTACGAGACGAAGGCACGAACAGCGGTAAAAAGAAGCGAAAGAAACGCTCCTCTGAATGTTGTACGCGCTACGTGGATCGGGTTGACACGTTTGGATTCTTGATGTCACTCTGCCCCCCAAGATTCGGCTTCTTCGTCGTAAAGGTGTAAATGCGGAGTCTCCAAATCGTATCACGAAGGAGCGAGACAGCGGACGCTGCGGATTCGTGTTGGCCAATCAAGCGCTCCACGCATGCCACGTGACTTCACGCTCCGCGCATTCACTCCGCCCAACAGGATGGTCACGTGATACACTCCAAGTTGGGGATTGGACCTCCGTCGGCTCGTAGTGTCCGTTGCGGGGCGTCGTTAGGACGCTTTCTGTGCGCGTGGAAATGCGAGCCGTGCACCGCGCTTCTCCCGCCCCGTCGGGGAGCATTGCCGCCGCCAACGACGAAGCCGCTCGAAGCGCCTGGGCGTTAACGACGGTAGCCTGGGGCTAGAAGGGCGATGACCTCCGTCGTGATGGCGTGCCTGCAGTGCGCCGTCCGGACTCGAAAGCAGTTACGGCTGCACCTATGCAGATCCGCCCCAGACGCGTCCAAAGTCCTGGAGGGGGAGGGCTCCATTTGGCCTCCTGCCCTCCCGTTGCGAGTGGCTTCCATTAAATGTCTCTTCCCATTGCCGCGATAAAGAATACCGTCGCCCTTGAATGGTTAGTGGCGCGGTGAAGTGATAAAGCTGTCTCGGCGAGACAAAGGCGCGAAGCGTGACGAACGTAAAGCGGGGCTTCTTCGAATCCTCGAACAATGAGGAAGGAACAAACGAGTATGCGTGTACGTTTGCGTCGAGGAAAACCGCCGTCAGATTGTTGTCGCTCGAGTTGGGTAGAGAATAGGTAACCCGTAACTATAATGAGGTACGTGCTGTGCTGCAGTGATTCCGATTGTGTGTAACATATACTTCTGGTGCTGTATTTAATTGTAAAGCATTTCATAAGTAATTTTGCGGCCAGGTACACCGTCAATTTATCACCAAGTTACGTATCCTGTTCACGGCGGCGTCGCGGGTGGCGCCGATGTCGCCCAAGCTGCCAAAGATTCCCAGGCAAGAGATGCATGTAGCCGAGAAATCCAACGTCGTGAAGTAATAAAGGCGGAGAACTGGGCCAGCTGGTTGACGTTATACATGATGGGGAAAAACAGCTCAGAAAACACGGACTACGAAGAGGAACACACACGACAGGACAATGCTGTACTCGCAACTGAAGAATTTTAATAAAGGAAACAAAGACAGAAAAAACATACACCGTATCTTAAAAGATTGTACAAGAACAAGGGACCACTCTCGCCAACCGTGAAGCGTGTCAATGAACTACCCGTTCACTACGTCACTCATGTTTTGCCGCAGGAAGGAAATTTCTTTGGCTGACAGCGCCAATGACGGTTCACTAACACATGAATGACCATGACACAGAATGTGGAAGGCCTCAATGATCTCTCTCGTCACCCTATCCTTGTGCGCTCCCAGGACGGTGACTCTGCCAAAGTCAGGCCGACACTTGCAATCTCTGCAATGAACGGGCAAAAGCCCCCCAACCGTAGCTCCGAGCGAATATGAGTGCTCTCGTAATCTGTCATTCAGACATCTTCCTGTTTGCCCCACGTAGCACCTGTTACACGACAAAGGTATCTTATATACCACACACGAAATACAAGGGACAAAGGGTTTTCTGTGCGCCTTGCTGCACTTCGCGCTGGAACGACCGACTGCCCCCGCACCAATCCTGGAACATATCTGGCCTATTTTTTGGGGCGCCGAAAACACTACAGGTATTCCATATCTGCCACCTACTTGTTTCAGGTTATGGGAAACGCGGTGGAGGTAGGGGACTACTACCACACGCTTCTTTTCCCTTTCCGGCCTCGTTCTCTCCACCCCCTTAGCTTTCTTGAGAAGCGAACTGGCTACTTCCGCCAAGAGCGTCAACGGGAACCCCGACTCCTTTAATCTACCAATTTGTTTTCTAAAACCTTCGGTCATCTTGTGGGCACATGATTTTTTGAGGGCCGACCCAAGGCATGACACCGCTATGGACCTCTTGACCACCTTTGAGTGGAAGAACGAGGTTGGATAGGGAAAGAAGTGTGTAGCAGTCGCCTACCTCCACCGCGTTCCCAAACCTGAAACAAGTAGGTGGCAGATATGGAATACCTGTCAGTGTTTCGGCGCCCCAAAAATAGGCCAGATATGTTCCAGGATTGGTGCGGGGGCAGTCGGTCGTTCCAGCGCGAAGTGCAGCAAGGCGCACAGAAAACCCTTTGTCCCTTGTATTTCGTGTGTGGTATATAAGATACCTTTGTCGTGTAACAGGTGCTACGTGGGGCAAACAGGAAGATGTCTGAATGACAGATTACGAGAGCACTCATATTCGCTCGGAGCTACGGTTGGGGGGCTTTTGCCCGTTCATTGCAGAGATTGCAAGTGTCGGCCTGACTTTGGCAGAGTCACCGTCCTGGGAGCGCACAAGGATAGGGTGACGAGAGAGATCATTGAGGCCTTCCACATTCTGTGTCATGGTCATTCATGTGTTAGTGAACCGTCATTGGCGCTGTCAGCCAAAGAAATTTCCTTCCTGCGGCAAAACATGAGTGACGTAGTGAACGGGTAGTTCATTGACACGCTTCACGGTTGGCGAGAGTGGTCCCTTGTTCTTGTACAATCTTTTAAGATACGGTGTATGTTTTTTCTGTCTTTGTTTCCTTTATTAAAATTCTTCAGTTGCGAGTACAGCATTGTCCTGTCGTGTGTGTTCCTCTTCGTGTCCGTGGCTTTCTGAGCTGTTTTTTCCCCATCATGTATAGTGTCAAGAAGGTTCCAGTATTGGACCCTTGATTCTTCATTCCTAACCATCGTTGGATTTCTCAAAGAGGGCGATGCAACAATTTTTGTACTTTCCGCAAATACCGCTTAAAACGGATCCCTGACGTTAATGACCTATGAAACACGCGTTCGTTTTTCACCCCACGCAATAGAAGTCCCAGAAACAAACTTAAGAAAAACGAGCAGCGTTCACCCCCTCAACTCGCAGCCAGAACAAGCGGCCACGTGATCCGGAGCCGATTATATGCCGCCAATGCTGATCATAGCCACGCGCTGGGGTTGGCAAAGCACAGGACACGCGCTGAGTTCCAGGCATTGTTATGGCTCGGCTATTGTCGTCGTTGCAGCGATTGGACACGGGCCACTACCCGAATGCTTCTCGAGCTAGTAATTATCACGAGCCCAAATCGAGTGCCCACGCAATGCTCGGGTCCAATCTATGAACCGCATTCAAATATCGTCATATGGGTGTACTGCGATCCCCACGTTACGTCATCAAATTTTGCAAAGGAGAGATTGAATGAAAATGATCGATTTTGTCCTTGAAATTACACCGCAACAAAGGAGTTTCTTGGCCAGTGGCGTTGCGTGTGAGTATCCTTGAGTCCCAGGTGTGCCAGTAAGCTCGTGTAAAGAGAAAACATTCCAACTGGTACTCGTTGCACCGCCCTTTAACCCTCGTTGATCTCTTGACTCTCGTTGGATCTCTTGACCCTCATTGTGTCTTTTGACTCGTGTTCAACGAGTCAGGAGGTCCAATATTAGCCTGTCAACTCCTCTTCCTTTCGAAGAAGCAGCTTATGTTGGCTTCCCAAAAGTATACATGCACGTATCAGCCCAATCCTGGAAACTTAACGAGTTGTGTGTGACACGCAAAACCCCGACGTCTCTCAAAAGCCGCCCAAGAGATGACAGACTACAGTGTCTCGAAAACACGAAAATATCATTTAAAACAAGTCCTCGGTTATTTCTGATGTACTTAAAAAAATTCGCGCTTTGAAGCTCGAAAAGGCCGTCTTACAGCAAACGTTTGTTGTTTTCCCCCTCTTTTAGAAGTAAAAACGAAAAAAAACAAACACTTCCGAGAAAATAAATTTTCCGACTCATAGCGCATATCTAATAGTGAACTTGTCTCGGGTTAACAAAATTTCCTGTGGTGTTGACTTTTAACCAGCCACACACCTCTTGACTCGTTGAACTTCTTGACGCATGGGGTCTCTTAACATGGTTGATCTCTTCAATAGTTAAACCTCATTCTATAGTAGATCTCTCGACGCGTTGGATCTCTTGGCGCATTTTGGAACTCTCGGCTCGTTGGATCTCTTGACTCGGAATAGTCAGGTGATTGTTTGATCTCTTGACTCGATGGACCTTGACCCACATTAGATCTTTTGACGGGTCAGACCTCTTTGCTGTCGGGTGATTGTTGGATCTCTTGACTCGGTGGACCTCGTGACCCACATCTTTTGACGCTTTGGATCTAGCGACTAGTTGAATCTCTTGACTCAGCTGTCACGTGATTTTGGAATCTGTTAACTTATTAGACTTCTTGGCCAAAAACGTTGCCAGGCAGTGTCCTGGTGTTCCTCGTCTAACCCCTACCTTTTCTCTTTTTCTGTTTCTTTTTTTCCTCGCAGGTGCCCGAGCAGCTCCGCCGGAAGCAGAGGTCCCCCGGCCGCGTTCTCCGAGCGACGCATCGAACCAAAGTATTACACTCGAGTCTGTAAATAACTCCGCGAGGCAACTCGTCTTCTCTCTTTTTTCCTCGCCCTTATACCTTCGTTTACACTTCTCAAGACTCATGTCCTGTGTACAGTAAAAAAACTCTCACGTGAATCCGTGTCTTCGGTGTTCCTCGCCGCCTGCTGCCCCGGTTATGCCCGTTGCGTCGTTGTCTGGTCATTACCACCTAGAAGACTATAGGCCTGTGCATGACATCATCGTTCGTGGCTCCCCGTACCGCGCCCCAAGAAGCAGAACAAGCTGAAGATCGGCAAGAGAAGCTTCAAGAGGGCCTTAAAGGCCTTCTTGAGGCAGAAAGTCTTTATTGAACCGGCGTATGCCGAGGTCACCCGCAGAGTCGGGATCACGAGCTGATCCGCCGATTGTGTAAACGCCTTTTCTTTCGTGGGCCTTTTAAGTGCACGCCAAACAGGGTTGTTCTTGCCCTGGCGTTTACGCACGCCCTTTCATTTTGTCACCCACAGTTCCCCCGATAGTTGCCGGCCACGTTTGAAGGCGCTAATATGGAGTTTAGTGGATCGTTGTTGCGTTCCAACGATGATACAAGTAGCGGAAGAAGATAGAGGTGAGGTGGTTAACTTTGGACATCGGGATAACTATGAGAAGCAAAAAAAGGTACCGCCCCCCCCCTCGCCCCCCTTTTTTTTCCTTGGTCTCGGAGTTGTTTCCATGCTGCCGATACACGATACTCCGCCGCTGCCTTTGCGTCTGCATCGCGTAGTGACCGGGTATCTTTATCGGAGCGCAAAAACGTCCCACTAAATCACCGAACCACACTCGCTCACTCCTCGTGTCTTAGTCCTTTCAGTCGCGACGCGCCCATTCCCTATTGAAGCTGTAGAACGGGTGCTCGCAGTACTAGCTGCGGAAGAGTCACTCGGTCTTGCAGCCGCACCAGGCGCACTATTGGTACGGGGACTTAGTAACACTTGGCAGTGCTAACGCGGCCGAAGATGCTGCAAGGAGTCGGACAACTGAGCCAGTCGAAGCGACGAAGATTCGCCTCTCTTCCTATTCAAATGCCTAAACGGTGGTGCACCTGACGTCTCGCGAAGGCCCGAAAGGTAGGTCCTCCTCCCCGTCGACAGCGGGTTCTCCGGCAGCACGAGGGACCGTCTTCGGAGACGGCCGTCTGTCCGTCCACAGGCGAGTGCCTGGCGAGGGGAGGTCTCCATTACTCCCGGTTTGGGATGGCGAAGCCAGACGAAGCGCCCGGCGTGTGCCAGCTGAACGACGCTGTCCGAACTCTCTCCGGTGTGGAGAGGAGCCGGAGGTATTGATGTGCACCGATCACACGCACGTTGCGCGGGCTGTCAAAGCTGTCAGCGGCCGGTCGGGGGGTCTTCCAGTCTCCTCAGTGTGATCCGCGCTGGTGCAGAAGCGAGGCTGCGAGCGGATGGCCTCCGTGGGCGCGTCGCTTGAAGGGCTTCGGGGCCCAATTCCATCTGGGTTTGCAGTTTTCGTCGGATAGGATAATGCGGAACTGGAGCACGGCAAAACGTGTGAGAACTGACATGGGTGCTCCCGAGAGGAAGAACGAAAAGGAGGTCGCGCCCAAGCAATTTCCATTTGTTTTGTTTTGCATTTGAAAAGTTTAGGCATTTCAGTGAAGTTAACAATACGAGGGAAGTGGTAAATAATCTCCCCCGACACCCACCTGACCACCATATAGTCTCCTCTGTATGTGAACAGTTACGACTCCTCTGAGGGGCGATAAACGTAGCCGACGCGATGTTGGCCATGTTCGTGTTAGCCGAGGGCGTTGAAGGAAAATGTAAGCTTACACGGCCGCAAGGTAGTCTGCCTCGATGGGCGTCTGGTGTCAGCTGCATATGAGAAATTAAGCCTATTTGAAAAATTCCCAAGCACCAAAATAGCAACCACATGCTGCCATTCTAGTTAGCTAGGCGGGCTGCATTCGCTCCCTTTTTTGTAGGAGTGAATGCTCCCCTTTTCCTACAAAATTATTCTTGTTCTTCCAATACTATAACGTTTCTTTCGAGTTTTTGTTTATCCTCCGGAGAGTCTATTGTCAACACCAGGCAACGACAATGAGTCTCGCTAAGATCGTCTAAAAGTTTTTTTTTTAATCATTCCCATTATTCTCGCATATAATAATCGGAGTGTAAAAACGGCCTATTAGTCCTTTTTAAGTTTCGTTTCGGTTTAACTTGGTTAAGTGCGGTTTCCACATGGCCAACTTGCATTCGAGTGCGTTCAACGACTAGCCTCCGACAGTCTTTTATGACTGCCGTATCAACAAAGAAAAAAAATGAAATAAACGCGAGCCATCAATCTCTCGCTCTCGTGCGCGAGAAAGACATTTTCGTGTGTTTTTCTTTTATACGTTCTTGTTCGCTTCGCCGGCCGGAAATATCGTTTCTGGTTGCCATCCGGGGACGCAGTTGGCAGCGACGTCTGCTCTCACGACGCTCGGTTTCTCTCTCGTTGTGTTCGCACGTCAACGTGCATGTCTAAAGAAGGCCCGAGCAGCGGCATCGCGACGATGTCTTTAGATCGGGCAGTCGAGTAGCGACACGGCTGGCGTGCCGGAAACTGACTGCGGCGAGCCGGATAGCGGCAACCTGACCTCCATCCGTCACGGACTCTACATTCCACATCCACCTTTTTTTTTTTTTTACACATTTTATCCGGATGTGCACCCCGTTTCTAGACTACAAATATTAATAAAAGCTGCGTCGACCAAGGAGAAGATCAGGGTCGAAAGGCTGACGAATTTATTTATTTCCAGAACCTGCAGCCTCCAAGGGTTGTATGAGCTAGTCCCAAAAGCAAGACGGTTGCGCGAAATACGCAGGTAACGAAAATGCTGCCGAACGGACATGCAGGAGATGTTTAACGCGAGCAAAGCTGAACGTCAGAATCACTTTCTGTAAAGGAACGGTTCCACCGTATTACTTGTCGAGGATGACTCCTCAGCGCATCCTGCTTAGAGATTGTCCGACGGGAAAATTAACAGGGAGTTTTAGCGAGTCGTTTTCTACATGAACGGTTCGTCCTCGAACGCATCGACGACGCCACTGCGCATGCGCGCGAGTCGTTGAGTGCCTCGGTGTCTCTGCTCACTCGTTGCTCCCATTCTGGCCGCTGGAGTCGTCACCGGAACTCAGCCAGCACCGCTCACGACTCGGGCAAAAAAAAAAAAAAAAGATGGCGGTCGGTTTGGCGACTGACTCCGTCGACTCAGCCGAGCGTTAGGCTTAAGACAGCGGGAAACGATCTGCCATCCTGTTACTCTGCTTCATTTGAGGGGTTGAATCAAATCATTTCGATGTCTGCTCACAATGGTAAGCGATCGTGAATGATCTAAACTACGCGTGCTAGTGAAGTTTTACCATCTGCGGGCTGACTAGCTGCCTGGGCGACCGCGAGCAGACGAAATGATTCGGTTCGACGACACACAACGTGAATGATCGCTCAAGTTTGAGATGGCCAAGACACATCACCTATCTTTGCTATCGTTCAGAGACTTTTACTCTGTCTCAGCTTCGCAGGTCTTGAAACTCCGACCGGCAAATGCTTGGTCGGCCGTCTTCTTTACATCAGTCATACGCCGGAAATACAAGGCGCCACGGATTTGCATCTGCAGAATGTTTCACGCGTTTACTTAGAAGATGGCGCAGCTGGTCAAACCCGATCATCATCATCGCTTTACACGGTTGCGCCAGTTTTACGATTCACTAAATTATGTTAAATTTCACGCACGGTTTTCACGGAACGGACCAGCCGCACCGCTCATCATTTCGGAACCGTGTGTTCCATAAACGACTTGCTGAAACTCCTAAGGTCGCTTGTAGTTTTTCCGCTAGAATATTGTGTGGAGCTACATTTAACGGTCCAGAGAACTTGAGACATAGCTCGATAATTACTTTTGATCAGATTTCGCCTACGTTATTCAAAATGGCAAAAGTGAACTTCAGGCGAAGTCTTTTTCCACCCTAAGAATGGTTTCGAACCAATCGCATTTTTATTCTTTATTACGCTGAAATATTTATAATATGTATTTCTCCATTCATGCCTTGCAGCACGGTTTTGAAGTTTTCCTAGTTTATCTACTTCTGCGTCTATCTACTACGCCTTCGGTGCAGATTCCACGGAACAGGCTATTCGAATGTAAGTGTTACCAAGGAGCAAAACACTTTTTTTATTCATTCTTCAGCAACACTACCTTGCTCTAAGTAAATTTCAACGCGCAACTAGCTTTTTACATAGTCTAGGTCTAGTCAACTTTAGAAGACAGTTTTTGGCTAAGTGATTTCCAGATACTTCCCATCTGTTTTATTTTTAATAATTTATTATGCATGATATAGCACGACGAAACAAAATAATAATAATATATTTATTTTTCAACAAACTCAATGTTGGAAGAGACAAGGAAAAAATTGCTGCATACAAACAGCTTGACTGGTATAATCAGCCTTAGGCCTAGTTCACACACCTTACACCACTCAGAGGTTCCATCGACATGGACAACCTTCGCAGACGATGCACGCGTAGTGAGAACTGCATCCGACAGATGGCGCAACCGAGACGCAAAAGGCTGCTTCGAACGCTCTTTGTAATAAGCCAAACAATACGTTTTCACGTTTATTTTAATTTTAATATCAGATTTAAAAGAAATACGCTTTAAAAAGTATGCATTTTTAAAAAGCGCGCCGCGTTCAAAGAATAATAATAGAAACTAGTGATGGGCCGAACTTTTGCCGAATCGAAAGTTCGGCGCCGAATCTTGGGATTCGGCAAAAGCCGAATGTTTGCCGAACTTTTCTAAAGATTCGGCAAAGGTTCGGCAAAAATACATTGTTACCAGAGTTAACGTTGATATTTCGTATTTTCTCTGGCGAAAAAAAGGTTTTATATTTTTTTTCTTAACTTAAATGCATCATGTAATGCATATTGACATAGTATTTACTAAATAAAGTGATATTCTACAAGATAATTGTATCGGTGTCGTTTTTGTGTGTTTACTGGCAATTTTAGTGATCTCCTTGCAGAAGTGGCGTGACAACGAGGTTGGGTAGATGCGAGCGTGTCGCAGTCACGAATCACGCTACAAGAGTTTCGGTTTTGAGGCATCATCAGCGCAAGCTTGCATGTGCGTGGACATCAACCTCCTTGGTGTACACTGTTAAAATGAAGGCAATAACACTGCGTTCTTGCTTTCATTGGGAGTCACCGTTCTATGCGCGAAAACAAATGCAACGGTTGCTGAGCCTTCACCAGAAGAGAGGCATGTTCTTGGATTTGAGTCACTTGACGTCAGCTTTCCATGAAAGTGTGCGTCGCATATTCGCAACGTCTCGGTTTTAGCCTTCAAAATGCCAGTTTCTGGTGTTGGGACACACACGAACGTTTCGGAAAATAGGGAGGGTTAGGGAATGTCGGATGTGCAACGTCAAGCATTATAGTTCTGTGTTTAGTTTTATGGAGATACATAAAAATCTCGAAATAACACTAATCGAAAAGCGATATTATTTTGTTTTGGAACACACTATACTCCTGAGCCGAAAACAGAATTGGTATAATTGCGAGGAGTGCTTTAATGTAATTGTCGGCCAATGTTTCAATGTTTCTGAATGCACCGCATAAATTGTCACTTGCGCGGTGGACGGCGTAAACTACCGGTCGATCTTCTATTTTCGAGGCAGAAAATATTGAAGAGAACCACACTCGCTCACAAACGCACAGTTATCGTGTTGCCTACTCGACACCGCGCCGTAACCGCTGGTTCTACTACACTGCACGATGGTAACCGCACGACTGTATGGCGTCCATTTGCCTCCATGGCTCCGTCGCGTTCTCGCGCGTGCGCACACATTTGCCGAATTTTCGCCGAATCTTTACCGAACTTTCCTTCAAAAGTTCGGCATTTGCCGAACTTCGCAGAATCTGAAGTTCGGCAGATTCGGTCCATCACTACCATCACTAATAGAAACGTTCGCGGGATCGTCTGCTAGCAGTAACTCGAAATGGCCGGCACTCCCTCAGGTGCGTACGCTATCCGTCGGCAGCACTTCTCAGTACGAGATGTCGCGTAACTACTTGTTTACTCAGTACGGACGAGAGTCGCGTAACTACTCCGGAGTAAACAGCCCGCTTCTGGAACACGAACTCTGACATCCTCGAGTAAGCGTGGGTAAGTTTTGAAAGGTACGGTACGAAACATTTACTCCGGAGTCCGGAGTCGGATCGAGTAAATTTCGGAACACAGCCCGGGGGGTCCCTATCGTGTCGTCGAAACTCGTTTCTTGGAATTACGTTTCGTGGACAACTCAGCTATGCATGGACACACCTTTCATGGACACACGTCTCATCGACACCAACGTTTCATCGACACTCGTTACGCGAATTGCACGCTATGTGGACATTTTCGCTGCGCGTGTATCACTGGGGTGCGTGTTAATCACCCCCCCCCCCCCCCCCCTTCGTTTCTTCGCGGTGACGGTCCGCGACAGCTCATTACAAAATTTGTTAATCCACCTGACCTTGAGTTCCGATATAGCTACCTACGGCAGCAGAGTTGCGCATTCAGCCTCAGCGGGTGGCCGTAGCGCCGGCTTTCCCGCACGCCCTGGATGCTTTGCTCTCACGTGACTAAATTTGGCGAATAGCGGCGCCGCGCGCGCCGCCGCGCATGGAAAACAGAGAGAGGAGAACGAGGCGAAAGCAGGGGAACATACGCCGGGGCGCGAGCGATGTCGGCGGAGCGACCGTAAAGGTGGCTTTCTTGCACGGCGCCGGATGCTTTGCTCTCACGTGATGGATCTCGGCGAATAGCAGTGTGGCGGCGCGGGGAAAAAAAAAGCGCAACTCGCTTCCGCTATCGAGGAACTCTAACCTGACCCACCCGTACACGCCGTCTCGCGGCAACAGTTTGATGCAGACTATTACAGACAAAATCTAATCTGAGGTGTCGATGAACCGATTTCTCGATGAAACAATCTGTCAATGAAACATCGCGTGTCGATGAAACGATCTGTCGATGAAACGTCGTTCGTTGAACTAACTGACACTGTCAACGCGGGTGCGAGTATAGCTGCTTCCTCACGGAGTAAAACCATGGGGCGAACCCGGGCTTCTGACTGGCCTTTATGAGGCACGTCACAAATGCGCGCACCGCCGGCGGGTTAAAACGCGCGAAAGTGTTTCACGTGTACACGGATACCGTCGCGATATAGAGTCGTCTGAGGTTTTGCTTGCTTGCTGGTCGCTTGATTGTCTTGTGGCCCAATCGGGATCGCCGCCGCGTTGCTGGGGTTTGTATTCGCCGCCAAAACTAGCCTGCCTCCTTTTGTTTACCGCCACATATTTATCGTCAGCTGCACCCATTCGTGTTGCCTTGTAATGTAGCGCCGCACACTGTCGTCGCGAAGCAGCGTGAACGAGGGGGTCAGTTGGGTTAACACGCGCCCTGCAGTGATACAACACAACGGTGTCCGCCACTGCGGCCTCCTTGGAAAAGGGCGCCCCCGCCGCCGTCCTCGATGAGAGCCGTCTTCTTACCTCAAACAGAAAACAACGAACGCGAAAGTTTCACTGTCGTCTCCTACTTGCGAAAGAGCGGGACGTTCAAATAGGCCAATCAGGGCCCTGGATTTGCTCCATGGTTTTACTCCGTGAGCAAATGACAATACTGGCGCCCTGTTGACAGCAGGTGATCGTCGGGTGTGCTCAACGAGCCTGGTGGGAAATCAGAACACCGCGAAGCACCCGGCTCCATAGTTCGGATCCAACGGAAGGTTTTCGAGTACGTCGTGACTTTTCACGTGTTTCCATGGTTTCGAAGGACGCTGGTACATATTTTGAAGTCTTTGGTGCTATCCGCGTATCTTCGTTTTCCCAGTTAATTCGAGTTCCCACGCAGAACCGAGACAGTGAGCGCGCGAAGACGATCGATGAACACGTAAAAGGAAGCGGCCAAGAAGCCGAAGGGAGCTCAAGTGGCGTCGGTCGGGTTCCACAAGCGGCCCAGATAAGAACGGCGTCGTGTTCGGAGCGCAAGGTTACGTCGCCGAGGAGGTTAGCCTCATCTCGGTCACGCATTCATGAAACTGCTTATCTGGCGGCCTCGAGCCTCCTCCTCCTCCCGGTCAAGTTTAAGGTTGTTCCACTCCGGCTCCCGGGTTATCTCTGCCGCGCTTCTGTATACAGTGCGCAGTATTAGCGGCCTCAACGCAACTGGCATCCGGGAGGTTGGGAAAGCTCCGCGGAACGCTGCGATATAGCATCCGAGCCGCGAAAGTGACCGGAACTTGAAAGGTTCCGGCCCGCGAGTTGCCGGACTTTCTATGTGTGACACTCTCTCAAGGTCGTGGTTTGAGTACAGTGCTCCCGTTGAAGTAAGCCCTCTTTGCAGCTTATTCAACTTACGTGTCGGATATGATGTTGCGGAAATTAGTCGAGGGAATTAACGTCGATGAAACCGGTATTATGCGTCAGCCTCTGTCGCACGTACAATCAAAATCCCAACTGTTTTTTTTTTTTTTGCTGTTTCGGAAGTGACGTAAACGTTACAACGCTATTTAAAAAAATAAAAGATAGACGGCGCCGCGCGTGGAACTTGGCGAACTATCCACCGCGTCTGATGTCCCTCGAGCATATTCCAGAAGATCAACAATCTTCGGAGCCCCATTCAGAGACTTCTTTGCCGGCTTCTCCAGTTACCAAGCAAGACTTCAGCTGAAATCCGGAACCTCTGGCTGCAGCAGTAGATGCCTTCAATCCGGACTAAACAGGCCAAAAACTCTACGCCTTCCACCACTTAGCCATGCGAGCGGGTGCATTGCCGAGTTGCAGACCTCCACGAGCCCTCTCACTCGGGTGGTAGCACCAGCGGGGCCATCTCAGCCGTGGTATTCCTTGCTACTGCACCACTGGTACGATGAACCCAGGCTCACACCTCATTGGCATTAGTCGCTACGCAGCCACGACGAGCAGCCTCACCCATTGCTTGTCACAGGGAGCCTGGTACCATGGACAACAGGTCATCTCCAGCGCGCACACAACAGTCTTTCCGAGCAGGCTGCCCACCTCACTGAGCATACCCTCCTAGACTATGCACTGAGGCATCGTGGAGACAGGAGTCACAGCTCACCCGTACCTCTTGTTAGCGCAGGTGGGAACGATGGGGCCATTCGGGGACAATTGATCTCCTTTCTTCCCCTCTGACGCAGCTGCTAAAGTTCCTCTGTATGCACTCTTCAATGAATGCCTCAAATGTCGAACCATCGAATGTCCTTCCGTCCAACCTGAGGGATCCAAACCCTCCAGCACATTCTGTGTAAAAAATAAAAAACAAATAGTTGCACATTATATGTTGGCGTCAGCTGCTGTAACGTTTGTGCTACCGAACAAGAGAATACTGCTCAGAAAATACCCGTTTACTTAATCAATTTCCATAATTGCGTATATAGAACTGCAAAAGACCTCTTCAATGCCTTTACAGCCTAGTCATAAATACGGTTAAATTTAAGGGGTTTACTTCTTTTGTCTGACGTGAATATTTTTTTACTTTGTTTACAGCAGTCGTGGAAGGCACTCTTCGAGTTACTTGCCCATATTTTGCTTGCAACGCAGACAATTAAAAAAGACTGGATTACGGTCAAGATGACCGGCTAAATAAAAAGAAGAACGATGACCTTGCTTCGTAACGAAGTGAAGAAAAGGAAAGAGAACTATAAAGGAGATTCTGCCTATTATTTAGGTTAGACGATAAGTTTACAGCTTCTTTGTTAGTGTGCAGACGAAAAATGTTTACCCAGCACAGCGGCCGAAACACGCGGTCCGTATGCAGTCCGTGACTCATTTTGATCCCTCATATAATCATTTCGTTATCGTTCAAAACGTAGTCCTGCTCTTCTAGTTTTGTTTCTTCTTTTTGTAAATTGTATATGCCTTCGTGCTAATAAAAAGAAATTGAATTAGATTGTTCATGTTACCGCACAATTCCTCTTTTTCTTTTTCCTGGCGATTGTGTTTTCGTTTCCTCTTTGGTTTCACTCGTATACGCGTCAACCCTTCTCTCCACAAACTAGTTGCAGTCAATAATTAACATTGAGGCGTGAGCCTTATCTTATGATGCTATTATAAGCAAAATTGTCGGATAAAGAGTTTTCTTCCTTTTCTTCTTTTTCCTCAGCTCACGTATTAAAAAAACTTCATTAATTTCATGAGTTCGTTGAGCGAGGACACCGGACTGTGTGTTTTCTTGTGCCATCGAAAACTGCCGGCGGGTTCACGGGGAGGCGTCATTTTGAATCTCCTTATCAGGCATGGGTGACAATAGTCAAAAACAATTCAAACCTAAGTACAAATAATTCCCCCAAAAGCCTTTTTTTTTTTTTTCAGCACTAAACGTACACGAATTGCCACGCTCATTCTCAATGCGACTGCCCTCATCCAGCGCTGCGCGCGGAATGAGGGCAGTCGCATGCTCACGCGCTCCCTTGCTATCGAAGAGACATAGCCGTTCTCGAAGGACGGATGCGGTGTGTGCTCCGAACCTTTCATCGGCCGAATGCAATTCCTGCGATGCTCTGGGGATTGTGGTTTTCGCTTTCCCTGCAAGTGCATAGGAGTCATAGGCGACGACTATGAGTACTTCATGAAGACTGGTTCCAGTACATACAAGTGCAAATCTTGCACAAAACGCAATGGCTCCGACGAAGTAAGTGTTATCGGTGGAAACCGCCCCTCGGAACGTGACGACGCAGCAACGGCGAGCGCCTCAAGTAGCTGCAGCACGTGCGGCTGTGTGAACAATCTCCTTCGGGCACTGCACCACAAGTTTGATTCACTAATCAAAGAAGTGGCCTCTGTTAGGGCTGCAAAACGCGTCCCTGCATTTGCATCTGGCCCAAAATACGGAGCCACTACGTCGTTTCACCGCCCAAGCCGTACTGCCGCCCCCATTACAACACCGCTTCAGGTGCCCGGCCCTGAATCAGCGAGCTTCGCATCGGCCCTTGGCAGAGACTCTCGGACCGACGGCGGCAAGACGACGCCTGGAAGTAGTCGTTCTACCATCCACAAGTCTTCGTCGAAACCTGCCGTGACCGTGGTTTCCTCCCCACTGTCAATCCAGGTGATTAGCGAGGTAGCACCGAAAGACACTGATGGATTTACGCTCGTCCAGCGGAAGAAACACGTCAAGCCTGCATCAGGAACTTGTGCAAGCAGTAAGCTGTCGTCAGTCCCTAGACCAACCAAGATTTAAGGCACTTTTTGTTTCCCGCCTTAGTCCGGACACCTCGTGCGATGATGTTGGAGCAGCTCTTACTGCCTTTCTGGAAGAAAAACCTTTTACCTGCACCAAGTTGAAAACAAAACATGATAGTTATTCTTCTTTCCACACAACTGTGAATGAGGAAGACTTAAACAAAATTAATGTGGCGGACGCCTGGCCAACGGGCTCTCTTTTCAGACCATTCTTCGGAGCGGTACGGGGTAATGATCGTGAAACAATTACTCCAAATTAGATCACAGCATGAATTGTTCACTCTTTTACCACGCGGTTTACGCACAAAAGCTAATATGTTTTTTAACAACGTCGTTTTAAGTGATTTCCATATTATTTCACAAAGCGAAACTTGATTGAACAGCTCCTTTACAACAAATGATTACTTTTCCCCCGAATACGCAGTCTTCCGCCGGGACAGAGAATACGAAAATCTGGCTGTAAACTTCGGTGGCGGAGTTCTCATTGCAGTGAAATATCACTTGCATGCGGTTCGCAGGTTTGATCTTGAGTCAGACTGCGAATCCGTTTGGATTGAAATAACTCTCCGTAATACCAGTAGCCTTCTAATCGGCACGTTTTATTTTCCTCCTAACTTTAATGCATCTAGGCTTTCTGATTAGCTAGAGATAGTGGAAGATAAGTTAGATGTAGACCGACACAGTATACTCTGTGGGATTCATGTGGTCTCCACTTCCCTCGATGGCTGTGATAACGGCCGCGGGTCGGAACGCTCGGCCGCCTTCGCCGTGAGCTCCGACCTGTTCGTGAAGCGGAGGGTTCCCTGTCTTGGAGCGCCCTCCTCTCACTCTCTCCCGGGGGGACCTCTTTCCGTCTCCCCGCTCGGATGCGAATCACTGCTGACAGGCAGGCGGGAGAAGTAGAGGCTTTCGCCTCTACTTTTCCCGCTTTCGGGAGGGGGTCTCGTCCGGTGACCGCGAAAGAGATAGGACGTGTGTCGGCGACTTCTCCGACGCTTTCCCCGTCTTGGCTCTCCGGAACGCCGCGTCTGGCAGGTAAGGACCTTTTCTTACCTTGCCGGCGCGGGGGGCATTTTGGATGGGGACATGGTAGTTCATTTTAAGAGATGTTCTAATAAATGCTCTTGGACTCTGTCCTTACTCTGGTACGTTTGTCTTCTCTTCCGCTATATTCGAGAGAGTGAGACAAGGTGGACGATCATTGGCACCGACGGAGGTAATTTATCGAACCGACCCGCGGTAATGTAGCCCTAAACGTCGTCTACATTGCCGCGGAGATGTGGGGACCGCACTAGTAGGTTTGACGTCTCCTATGAGATCGCTACCGCTGTTGAGATAACCCTTTGGTTGCTCTAATGGTACCTGTGTTGGTAGCTAGCAAAATCCAACAACTCATACTTGGCGACTTCAACATTCCTGATATAAATTGGAGTCCAGAACACTCAGCTCTGCCCACTCGTAATGCCTCACCAAAGGCAAATATTCTTTTGTCAACTTTCAGGGACTTAACCAATGGAATAGTCTTCAAAACCATGCAGGAAATGTCTTAGATCTTGCTCTATCTAACTTTGTCATAGACAGCCTAGTGTGTGTCCTTAACCCATTGGTATTACCCGATGTTTGGCACGTTCCATTTCTTGTCTCCCTTAAGCTTTTCGAGGGGAACGTGAAGCAAAAAACAAATCCTGACTCGTTCTCCTTTTCAAGAGGCGATTACTTTTGTCTGTTTCAATATTTTGATAACGTAAACTGGGCACCCATATACAACATGACTGTGACTGCGGTAGCAACGTTTACTAAACATATCGTATCTGCACTTGAGCGCTTCGATCCCAAGAAACGTCCTCAAACAACTCGTTATCCTCACTGGTATTCGTTCGAGCTGAGATCAGCTTTAAGATCCAAATTGCATTATCTCAGGAAATATAAGGCTTCTAACTCAGCGTTCTGGTACGCCAAATTTTTCGAATCACGTGCGCAGGCAAAGTCGTTGTTCCAGCGCGATAAGAGAGTGCACCATGAGTCAGTAGAGCGCAGTTTATATCATGACCCAATGCAGTTCTGGAAATACGTCAAGAACCGTACAGCCACGACTTCATCGACAACAAACATCGCTGACTCCTCTGGAATTCCGATTAATGAACCCGAAGATGTATGGAACGCTTTTGCGAGCTATTTTGCCTCTGTGTATTCTTGCAGCCGGAATGGTTTATCTGTGCCTAACGTTACTGACAGTGGTAGCGATTGCCTATCAATTTAATTCTTTGAAAACGCGGACATTAAACTTGCAATCTAAAAACTAAAACCTAAGTTATCGGTCGCATTTGACGGTATCCCGAGTTGTCAAAGGATGCTCTTCCGTTTTCACACCCATTCTAACGCATATTTTTAACCTTTCATTATCGACCTGCATTTTTCCTTCGATTTGGAAAAACGCGATAACCGTGCCGATACATAAAAAAAAGAGCAGATGATCCAAAAAACTATAGCCAGCATTGCATTATTATGTTCATTTTAAAAGGTCTACGAAATAGTAATTTCGGAACATATTTCAAGCTTTTTCAAACACCAGATCCTCCTCCACAACATTTGCTTGTGCGGGGAAGATCGGTGGAATCAAACTTGGTGTCTTTTCTTAATTTCGTTTCGCCTGCTGTGTGTCAGCGGGTCAGGTTGACACTGTATATTTTAATCTGTCTAAGGCATTTAATTTGGTTGAACACTTGCTACTTTTACAAAAGCTGAAGTCGTACGGTATGAGTACTGCACTATGCACATTGCTTCACGATTATTTGTCCGAAAGACACAACTTTGTACGTATCCTTGGTCATCTCTCCCGGCCTTTTGTCACCCTCTCTAATGTTTCCCAAGGGTCCATTCTTGGGCCGATTCTTTTCAATGTTTTCATAAACGAACTTAGCTCATGTGTTGTACATTCAGAAATCCTGCAATACGCCGATGGCATGAAGTTATTTAGGCAGATTGTATCTGTGGAGGACTGTGTGGAACTAATGGATAATGTCAAATCAGTGAGTGATTGGTGTAGTCGTAACAGGCTGACACTTAACCCCACTAAGACTGTTATGTCATTTGCTAAGAAGCTAAGGCTTTTTCATTTCTGTTACCGACTCTGCAATGCCCCATTGCAAAGGGTGGATTTCACTCGTGATCTTGGAGTTTACATAGAATCTTCTCTGTCATTTAATATACATGTCAACAACATTGCCAACGCCTCTTTCCGTACGTTGGGTGTCATATCCACAATTACACGTGAGTTTTCCATGTCGGCCTGTATTATGCAGTTATACTTTTCATTAATTAGGTCTAAGCAGGAGTTTTCCTCTGTTGTGTGGAATTCTATTGGGCGTACGCACCAAGAGTCGATTGAAAATGTCCAGAAATGTTTCTTTCGAAATTTTTACGACCGGTATGTCGGTTGCCCTGTTTAGTTTGAATATAGAAGACTTTTAGAACGATACAATTGTTCTACTTTGAGTGCCAGACGACGTGACAGAGATCTCATATTTTTGTTCAAATGCCTTCACGGAGTCATTGATTGCCCTGACCTAACTTCAGCGATAAATATTCATGTTCCGATAATATTTTTCCGAATTTCTCTTCCATTTTATGTCAATCAATTCTTCCAAACCTTCCCCATGACACGCATCCAGACCTTGTATAATACTTTCGATGCTTCCTGCATTGACGTTTTTAACCCATCTTTTACAGCTTTCAAGTTTTCTCTTACAAATCTATAAATTTTAACCCATCTTTTGTAGCGTTCAAGTTTTCTCTTATCAATCTGAAGAATTATTCTTTCTCTTTGCTGTATGTTAATTGTGCATCATTACAAAGGCGAAAGCTGTTCATGAGCACAAAAAATTAAACAAACAAATGAATGAATGAATGAATGAATGAATGAATGAATGAATGAATGAATGAATGATCTGCACAAGTGTAGCGCTAGTTGTCCGAACCGGATGCCAAGGTTTCAGAACAAACCGTTATCTTATTCAGATGTTATTTCCTGGAATTTTCAATGGGAAAATGGCTACCAACGGAGCTCTCGCATACATGGAACTGAATGGCGCCAGTGGAGTTAATTGAGCTTTTGGCGATGCGTAGTTTATTTCTGCGGTAAAAAAAACAAAAAAACTCGGTATTTTTTTTTTTTTTGTGGAACACTTTGTCTGTTTAGATTGACAACATACCGTGTTTCCAAAGAGAAAACAGCGCGAGGCGCCTTCTCCAGGAAGTGTTTGCAGCTCGTGGCTGGGCTCTTCGGCAACGTGAAGTCCAGCTTTTCTTAAAGCATTGAGTGCTCTACAAGGGAAGACCCTACTCCCAGAAGTCTGTCCGTCCGTGCGTCCGTGAATACTCTTTGGCACGTGACGTCATGTGACGCCGTGTCACGCGGCGGGTCTGGTCACGTGACACCAGGACTTTAGACTACAACGTCACCGTGACTTTTAAATTAGGGTTGGGCGATCGATCGATTAACCTACCGAGTAATCGATTAATGCTTTAATCGCGATTAACTTTTTTAACCTGTCAATCGGTAAAATTTTTACGAACCAAACGAAAGTAAATCATTAAACGCTTTCATCACACAGACGCGGAGGAGTACTTCTGCATGAAGGGCAAACTTTAGGTAAAATTTTAATCTAAAGTAAACTGTAGGGGCGACATGTGTAACTCCATGATTAGTGCAGAAGGTTACACGTGTCCCGGCCACTTCAATGCCGTGCGAGTGTCCGTTTAGTTCAGCAGAGAGTCAGAGACCATAGTGTGAACAATCAAAGGAGGTCGCTCTTGCCGGAGAATATCAACGAACCACTTTGCCTCATTAGTTAAAATAATATTCTGTGAAGATGAGTGCCTTTGAACTGTTCTCAACTACATATCGAGGTTGATTGATCCAAATTCTATATTGTGCCGTTTATCACATATTCAGAAAAGGCAAAAAAAAGTAATTCTTACCTTTTAAAAATACTATTCATGGAAATCAACGAGACGAATTATTCGATTAATTGATCGATTAAAGGGGCGATTAATCGGGTTGAAAATATTAATCAACGCTCAGCACTACTTTTAGTGTAACTTAAGGAATAATGGTCGGTGCCAATTATCTGTTATATATAGATATATATCTGCTTGCTTGGGGAAATGAGTTTGCAGATTCCTGTGTACTTAGACGTTCGTGAATATATATACGCAAGGACGGACGAAACGACAAATCGTTTAGACGCGACATTTACGAATCTGTAGAGTGGACGCGCACCACCTCTCGTGAGTTCGCATGCATTCCGAGAACGTCGTTAGCAACTTTCGCTGTCCCTTTCTACAGAGACCGCCGTCGGAACTAGGTTAGCCCGAAGGTTCCGAAGAATTCAGAGGCCCGGAACTGGGGCAGGCGGGACATGCGGGCATGAAGCAGGGGCCCACCTCACCCCGAAAATTTTGTCTCGAACCCGCAATTACGCGACGCTACGAAACGAGGTTCGCCCCTCCATCGGAGCCAGCAGCACGCATCGAGATCGTTACGGCTAATCGGCAGGAATGCGCGTGATGAGGGCTTCGATCGAGTCTGACTGCCGCCGCAGTATATTGCCCGGCGACCGTCCTTGCAACACACGCAGCGTCGCCACCAAAGCCCTAAACACGCCGGGAACTCTCTTTTTCTTCGTGCTGTTGGAGTGCAGGACGACAGTTATTATTGCGCCTTGAATGCGCTCTTTCACTATCGTCCGGTGGTCTGCCGTCGCCGAGACCCGATTGATTCGAAGCCAATGTGTCCGAGTTTGAAGAAATGGGAAGATGCTACTGGGTTCTCTTTCGGTCACGCTAAGCGCACTCTGCTCTTGGCAGTCGAGCACCCTCTGGCGATGAGGACGCTTACCGGCACGTGAAACTTGACTTGCTTCCGCCAGAGCGCGCTACGCTCTCCGTATGCGTCCGCGAATACAACTTCATTGCCCCCTCGTCCCTCCCTCCCTTGCCACATGGTTTCAAACGAGAGGCAACAATCACCTTTTCTTTTCAATAATCGTATTTCTTGCGCGCTGTCCTTTCTGACCGAGCTATATTTCCGTTGGGGAGAAAAGCCTTACTGACAGTCTATTTGTATGTGTATGGTGAACGCCGAAATTCGCCGAGTGCGAGCGATTACTAACGTCACCGAGTTAGAAAACTGGATCTCCCCAGCTTTCAAGGACCAAAAAAGAGCATCTAATTGTTTTTCTAAAGGAAAAAGAAAAAAACACTTTTCTTGGTACTTGTTAGGTCTGTGACGTTACATCTTTTTGCCAAGCACCCCCCCCCCCCCTTCCTCTCACCTTTCCAATTCGCGGGCGGGTGACTAAAAAAAGTCATTCGGGCAGGTTATAACATTTTCACTTCTGCAAATACGATTTGTTCCAAGATCAAATAAAGACTCTACCATGAAAATTCATAGCATGTTCGGTTCACCTCATCTGCCCTGAAAAATATTTGACAGCCCTTTAATGGCGTCGTGGGGCATGACCTAAAGAACGTAAAGTACCGACGTTCATTTCGTTTCATGTTTCGTCACTCCGAGCTGTATAGATGATAACATTTAGGGAGAGTCTGACAGTGTGCTTTAAATGCTTTGCTGAGCACGGCTTAGAGTGGAACATGCATGGTTAGAGATGAAGAGAACACTTATCGATGTTTGTTTTTTTCCACGTGCTACTTTCTGCGGAAAAGATCGCGAGATCTTAGCCTTCAATATAATTGCTCCATAACGATTGGACAAGTGTTCAATATGTGGCGAGAAGCGTTCAGACGACCTCACAGCGTTGTTACATACATGAGTCAACAACATTCAGAGTAAAAATTAAACGTTTTTTTAAAAATTACTTAAATATGTATTTTTTATTTTAAATCAGATTATTTTATTAAAATTACCGAAGCTACAAAATAGTCATTCATTATACTAGACGTATTTCTCAACATGGAATATTGGTCGGTAAATTACGTCCGATCACTGCTAACAATGCAGAAGAAAGATCTACTTTAAATGTAAAGCACGGTTGAATTAACATCCTGTTATCGGTTTAATCCCCGCCACACTAGAACGAAAACAGCCTCATGTTTTAGTTAGTTAAAAAGTTTTGTTTGATTTTTCTTTCGCGACTTGATTGCAATAAAAAATTCCTTTTCTAGGTTTTGAACCATTTGCGTTCCGACTTTTGTGGCAATGCGCCGAGAAACCGAGGGGAGAGGAGGGCACGAGAGGGACGTCATACGCCGAGCTCTGATTGGATAGATTAGTGGGTAGACCTAAAGCTAGTAGTCTTTGTCTCCACTGCACTCGTCGAACGCCCTAGAACGCCGACTTCCCCGCGAGCTCTCGTCTCCTATACACTCCACAAGTTTCTGGGCACATAGCATGTTACGTGGCTGACGAATACGCTCTGATTTACTCAGAAGATAACTTATGTTTCTTAGAAAATATCGTAAGGGTTCTGCCGAGCTGGTGAATATTAACCATGTTGGATTAACCTGAAACTGTGGTAGAGATGAAACATCAAAACGTTGTCCTATCTATTTTCTGTCTCTTCTCCTTCTCTACCCCAGTCTCAGGTTAATCCAACATGGTTATTTCTCTTCGTTTTCAGCCTTGGACACATCTTACTTGCTTGATGATTCTTCCATTTAAATACGAAATCATCAAATAATAGGCAAATTGTGATTTTTCTTCGGGATTATTTTTGCGGGAATGGTTTCATTTAAATTATTATAGTAAAATTGGTCTAATTTAGAACACGATTTAAATAATGATTTAAATTATGATTTAAACCATGGTTTAAACCATGCTGATTTTTATTCTCCACCCTTACCAGAATAGAAATACGACTTTATCTTAGTACTAACGAAACCACGTACCACTTTTGAACGTTCGTCGAGCGAGTAATCTTTTTTCCTCGGTACCCCCAATCGCTGACGATGGAAATAAAGAATAAGGAGTTTTAGAATAGCGCACGCTAAAGCTTTGCGTACGCAAAGAATAGCGCCGTCGCCACTGCGCATGCTCCAAACGCAAACCAGGTTTTGCGCATTGCGTGCGCAATTTTAGCGCGCGCTTTTTCTCGGAAATAGCGTGCGTACGCAAAGAGTCTTTGCGCTTCTTCAAGGGAGATTCGTGATGAGAAGTTGGCTATAAAGTCAAGACGAGCAGAGTTAAAAAAATGGCGGCTCCCAGGACCATGGCTGTGGCCGCTTTGGCGGCGTCGTGAGTGCGACGTCGGCGGCATCCTCGCGACTGCGATTTTCAATACGTGACGGCATTGTACTCGGTTTGGCAACGATCACCGGCAACTTGATGCTTGTAACGCGCGAACATTTCTCGGCGAAGGTACGATGTGCGAAGGTCAGTACACGAGACCTCTCTTGCCGAGGCGACACAAGCGGACACGACCGGTCAACCGCTCGCGTCGCATTCTCATGTTTAAACAAATCTAAAAACGTACTCAGACCAAAAAACTTTTTTTTTTTCTAAAGTTACAGCATCTCGTGTGTGAAATAAAAATTGTGACTGTATCTTGGTGGCGTCCCAAGCGCGAGATGCTTGGGCTTTTGCGTCGCGACGGAGAAACGCTATTCTAAAACTCTCTCGCGTCGCGTGCGCTAATACAAGCGCTAAATTTAGCGCTAGCGTGCGCTAAAATTGCGTACGGTATTCTAAAACTCCCTAATGTTTCAGATGTTTCACGAGAGTCACTGCGCGGACGAGCTGGTGCGCGGTCGTAGTATACATGCCTAGAATCAAGCTTCCTGTCAGTCCCGGATCAGTGCCAATCACTGACCTAGGAGGATAGTGGAATGAGAGTTGGATCAGTCGGTTGGTCATCACGGATGGTCGCAATGTCTTAGTTTTATTCAGGTCAGGGCTGTACGGTGTTGGAAACCACACGGTACGCCGTTATCAATGGAACCTTGCGAAAGAGGCAAGATCAACTTGCCTTCCTCGTAGCGGAAACATTTTGCTTGAGAACACTTCAATTTTTGCCGTCACACGGAGTGGAAAACAAAATAATAAGAAAAAAAACTCAAATCTCCGGTTGATTGCGTTAAACACTACTAGGAAACTCGGACGTTGACCCGTGCTCGAACTCGTCGTCGGTCGTTTGATAGCAGTGTTGCATCATGATACAGCGTAAAACTTTAAAGGCAATCGTCCAGTAAAATTTTGTCTTTCAGAAAACAATTAAATTATATTCTCATAGTTTTTAGGAACATCATCTGCACAATATCCGAATTCTTAATCATTCGCCGTACAAGTAATTCAACTTTAAACAAAGTCAAACTGCTCAGATTGCTAAAACAAATTGGGGTTTGTGTACGTTTATACTAGTTTATACAAGTTAGAACTTAGTCTGCGTCAACGGGCGGCTTGTCGCCCAGCTGTAGATGAGAAATTCAGCCAGTGCGGTATGCTCAGATTGCACCCAGCAGAACACACAGCGTTTTCGTTGTCAACAGCGGAAGCTCTGACGTAACATCATGCAAAGAGAGGCACAACCGCTCTTGAATAACTTCGTTTTAAGACAGACAAGATTTGCGGCATTGAGGGAAGCTCAATTCTTCGATTATGATCTTTGTACGCACCATCAACCCTGTTGATCGAAACCGGGATCAAGTCAACGCCTTTGGCTCTGACGTTACCATGGCTGATGTGACGTCACGACACGACCAGCCATGCTTTCGTGCGAAATGTGTCGTGAAGTTTCATATTGATGTCCATAATTAATAAAACTAGTATTGGGGCGTATTTTAATTAAATAAATATAACATCTGTTTTTCCGGCGGTTCGACGACGGAACGGCTGCCGAAGGAACAGACAGACTCTCTCTGCTGCTGGAAGACGAAGTGAGTGCCTAAGTATATGTACGTTCCGACTATAGCTCTAAGCACTCTCTGCACGCGACCAGCACAAAAACGTAGTAACTTCCGAATATCACCAGATGATACATTTAAGCCGGAGTCACACTGCTTGTACATCCTACAAAAGACAGTCTGCAAACACGAGTCACCGCAGTATCCGTGGTTCGAATGCCGCGTGGCCAAGTTTTCTCCTTGAACTCTTAGCCACGCGGCACTCGAAGCACGGATCTCGCAGTGTGACTCCGGCTTTATAGGGAGTATTCACTGGCGGCCATAGCTGTGTGCGCGAATCCTGAGTGCGTGCTGATGGCTAGCTTCCACAGTTCTTTTGCAACGCGCATTCTGCACCATCAAGAGTGCCGGTCTTAGCAGCCTATTGATGTGAGCTCGTTCTGAGCATGCGCTCTAAACAGTATCCACAAATATGCCGTCCAGTGAATACTCCCTATAGAAAACTGCACAAATTGTAAATTATATGTAAAGCTCTGCATACGTTTTCAGGGTTCTTTTTCATCGGCAATTGTTTTTACAGATAATATTCGTTTCTTTTAATCGTTCGCACAAAACAAATCGTCAAAATATGCCCTTTGTATATATATATATATAAATGAACATCGAGAGACGTTCGCAGATTTTTCTCGGAAATGAACGCCTGAAATCTAAAGCCTAGTTATACTCATTTTTAGCGTAATACTCCAAAGCAAAAATACGCGGAAGAGACAGACGAGGACAACAGGATACGGTGTACGTAATCCTCGTCTGCCTGAACAGCAGGAATAGTTTCAGTTGTTCAGCCTTCAGCGCCAGCTTTCTACCTTCGATGACGCTTCGGCGTCTCGTAAGCCTCGAGCGTGCACGCTCAATAAAAGCACGGTGGAAGGCAACGACCACAAACTAAAAGCCAGTCGTTCGAGAGAAAAAACGCTTTGCCGTTTGTTAGTGATTATTGGCGACGCGCGCGAACGAAAGCGTCGCTGTGGTCGACCCTCCGCGGTTGGCCAAACGCTCACTATGACGTCTTGACTATGATGCATTTGACGTTTAGTAATGCAGATAAGAGGAATGTCAGGCTGTCCGTATCGAAAAGGAGCATAAGAAAATTTCTGATGGTCCATCAGGGCCAGCCTGATGGTCTGTCGTACGAGGGGCGTTCATAAAGTTCGTATTATTGCCACGAAGGAATAGAGATTCAGCAATAAAACTCGAGTAGGAGTTGAGACTTTCTCTACATATTAGCCACCAAAAGTTACCCACTTTTTCTAGCGATGCACCACATGCCGGAGGCCATTGCTATAGAACTCCTCGTTTAGAGTGTTCAGGAATCGCTCCACTTCAGCAATCACTTGGTCGCCATCCTTGAAATTATTTCCTCTTATTTGGCCACACTGACAGCGTCTGCGCCATTTAACCAAAGTGTCATAATCTGGGGTGTTGTCCCCGAACAGCGCTCCCAGATTGGAATGAATATACTTGGCATTGCTTCCTTTCAAATGAAAAAAAAACGGAACACTGCATGTTCTTATTACCGACGGGCGGTGCCATTTTTGGTTCGACTTCCTAGGGGCGTTCTGAGCTACTATAGCATGCAATGTTTATACTGTGCGGAAACTAGAGGGACGCGCGCTCGTGTTGATGCCTGTTTTGTTCCGTTTTTGTCAATTTTTCGTGCCGATAATACCAACTTTATGAACACCCCTCGTATTTTGGGACATTAATGGTCTGCTGGTTAGTTGGTACGACGGCTTGATGGTGTGATGGTTTGATGATCTGATGGTCTTTCGTAGTTTGGGACATTGATGGTCTGGTGGTTTCATGATTTCATGGTGTGATGGCTCGATGGTTTGATGGTGTTGATGGTCTGTCGTATTTTGGGACATCTGACGGCCTAATGGTTTGATGGTTGGTATGAATTTCTAAGTACACATATGTACCAGCAGAAGACAAAGATCGCATTACAGACAAATGTGAACTTTATTCTGTGTCCATTATTATTTCAGAAGGGAACATCTGAAGCGTTAGGATACCTTCCCAAATACCCATGAAAACCTGAAAGCAAAGTTTGTATTTTGGGTATGGCATATTATTATTTCTATTTAGAAATGATTGAATGTTACATTATTAAACCGTGAAAACAAAACGGAAGAGAAAATGTGCTCAATCCACTCGTTACTTTCGAGGCTTCACCACGTGCAGATGTGATGAGAAGCACCATCAGCCTTTTGACGTTTTGATGGTCTATCGAGATCGCGATGGTCTCGCCCGGGCAACATGAACACGTTTCCATGGTCCGTCAGTCACCAGAAGAAACGTTTTGGTGGTCTGTGAGCTACAAGCAGAACACTTTAATGGTCCATCAGCCACCATCAGTAAATCTTTGATGGTCCATCAGACACCATCAAGCCTGTCGGACCATCATTTCATGGGCCACCAGCAACGTCTGTTGGACCTCAAGAAGGTGTGATGACTCGTCAAGAATGTGTGATGGGCTATCAAGAAGGTCTAATTGGCCATCAAGAAAGTTTGATTGACCAACAAAAATTTCTGATGGTTCAACAAAACATCTCGTCGCCAATAAACGCTTTGCAGCAACTGCGCATGGGCGCCGCCATAACCGACCTTCAGTTTTTGTTTCCTCTTCTTCCGTTTACTTCACTTCATCATTGTCACAGGTTTTTGCCATTTTAGATTCTAGTGTGTCCTCTTCCAAAGCACAGGCCTATGTGAAGTCTCGTCAACGCCCGCTTCAGTGACTTGGCATCTCGGCAAGACGAGAGTAGGTCAGCAATGGCGATTTTAATCTGGCGCGTGAGTAAAGCGTCTCTCTATAGCCCAATAATCCATTGCAGCCTAGTTATGTCCTTCACCCCTCTGACGGCAAGAATCGTGACGGCCATTGCCTGAGCTGGATAAGCCGTTCTCAAGACACACATCGACATCTTAGAGCGCAGGCGTTGTCCGCAGCTTCCAAACCCAATCCGAGTGTACCAGCTGGCTCAAACAAATGCCCAGCTTAATGCACACGCTCCACAAAGGAAACCAACACGGGTCCTCGCAAGATGCATGCAGAATGGCCCGAGGCTCGAGCGACGCTATCTGCGCCCATGCAAATGCGCGCCACCAACGCGGCACTACCGTTTTGCCGCAGGCGTCGAAGACACTGACCCAATTGCGGTGCATCACGCCGCCCGAGCATCCTCCAGTGGCGGCGGGCACGGCAACGCAGGCCGCAAGGACAAGTCGCTGTGCACGGAGAAGAAAGCTTTGGGGCGAGGCGTAGTGTGCCTAGATTCCAGAGCGTCTCCAACTACTCGATCGGGGAGCCACGTGGTTTATGGATCGCGTTTTCAATACCAACTGCGGGGAGGAGCCGAAAGCGTCGGCCGACTACAAGCATCTCCGCCTCACCTGTCATTTTCCTCCTCGTCACGCCACAGGGTAACGCATGCGCACTTCTAAGTTGCAAGCGATCTGCGCAGAAAGTGATCTCTATGGCAGAAAGCGTCTGCCATTATATTGCGAGTGATTTGCCTGGTTTGAATTGCTTCCTCTCTTCCGAGAGGAAGCAACTCATCACCGCTTGTGTCGGCAACCCAGCCAGCGCGGAGTTGCCCATACAAGCGGCGTGATCAAGAACAAAAACACCCCTGCAACCCAAAAAGAAGCAAACAATAACAATTCTTAATTGACAGTGCGATGCAAGCCAAGCTTGCACCGCACTGTCTGCTCCGTTGGACCTGCAGTCATACGTCGTTTTTCCGCCACGTGATCACGCTCCCGCCACCCTATACACACGCGCGAAGAGAGGTCAGGTGATGAAAGAGAGACGGTTGATTGGTCCGGAGAGTGCGTAGCCCTCCTGCACTGTCAGCGTAGGGGTGAACGGAGCGCAGTACGTAGGTCACGCAGACTGCGCGTCGTTGAACTAGAGCACGGACGCCCCGCGCGCACTATCGCATACGACGATCTGATCGATTTTCTTAATGCTCCGTTTAGGCTCCGACTATCATCTTGGGAGAAAACGCTACTCCGTTTCACTGGGGTGAATCGCACAGTGCTGTGCGATTTATATAAAATAACTTCGCAGCAGAGTGGAACACGTTGCGTCTGAATTTTTCAAGAACGCGTTTATGGGTAATTTCGTTTAAAATCGTCCAGGAAATGAAAGAAAAATCAGGTCTGAAAAGCGTAAGAAAAAAGGTAGAGATATATCTATGCAAATTCTTTCCTATAGACGTTTGCAAGCAGCCTCGCTCCGAGAGCTAGTCTGGAAACCGTGGGTACCCCTCAGCCAACGTTACTAGAACCCTTAGTTGGGAAACTGCCATAGAGACTGCTCTAAAAAAGTGGCAACGACCCGTCCTCCAGAACCGAGCTAATGGCGATCACAACGCCGCCAATTCTCCCGCAGCGGCCACTCGAGGAATTGCACGTGACTTCCATTTGGGCTTTAATCGGCCATTTTGGTGCCGAGACAGTTACGGTGGAAGGGTGCCACACCCATCACTGCAGCGGACGCGCCGCGAATTACTACCGAAGTTAAAATGCGCCAAGGTCAGGACGAGCTACCTGAAATCACCGCTGAGGCATGGTTGTATAAAAACAATATTAATTGTGCTGCAAAACCTTGCTAACTAAAGATTTTAGAAAACATCACCCGCCCTTTATTTTGTACTAAACTCCAATAAAAGTTACTACAAAAGAGTTTTTCTGCTGATTTTTACGCAAAAACATGCTTTCTAAAAGCTCAAGGTGACCACAGTTAAGACAAATGATAAAGAGTGGCGCTGTTGTCGTATTTAACTCGGTCTCGGTGGACGCCAGCGGCCCAGGTTTCAAGGGTGAGTTTCCCAACTGAGGGTTTTAGTAACGTTGCCCTCAGCAATGCTCGACTACCAGACGATATACCCACACCAGCAGCAAGATGGTGGCGCCCAGAGGCCGTACTTGCAAACGGAAAACTTTTCTTGACATGTAACCGACTATAGGACGAAAGTGAAAACCGTTTTTGCGCCATATTTTAGCTCTCGAATTTTTGTCTTCTAAAGGACCAAAGACGGATTTGGGAACTTGGGCGATCGTCAGGGTCGCGTATAGACCTTCTTCTGCTTACTCTCGTCCCCAGCCACCTGGTGGGAATATCTGGTATGGGCGACGAAAAAATAATAAAACATTTCAACCCGCAAATAGTAAAAACGAAATAGAGGAGGGGGGTGGCGAAACGTGAATGGCCGACGGTTACGCTTATATTCTAAATGTATTCTATTGGCGTACGTGGCGACGGCAAAACAATGTTTTCGCCCATAGTGGAAGTGACGATATTTCAATATGGCGGCGCCCTTGTGGAAAAAGGTCTATATGGGAGCTTCGCCAGACTCAGATACATTCCGCGCAACGAAGGAACTTTTTACATGGCTTCTTAACCTACATTAAAAGCGGAAGATGTTGATAACATTTTTGTTGTTTATATTTAGTTTCTTTTTTATCCAGAATCTGGCCTCTTTGACGATAATTTATCAGGCTTGGACGATGATAACGTTTGTAACATCACATTTTATGACATAAATGAAAGCTTAAACAAACACCTGTTCAACAAGTACAATATTGTTATAAGCAAACAAAAATTGGCTTTGCGAAAAATGCCTCTGAATAGAAGAAGAATGTCTAAAAAAATCAAATTTCAACATCAATTTTCTTACGAAGATAATTTTTAATACTTTCGTGTATTTTTTTGTTTTGTTTTTTTCGCTATGAAAATTCTTTGGAGTGGTCTGAAACATTCAATAGAAACCAGAGTAATAGATGGTTCGGTCTCACAAATCCGTACATTCGAAACTACGATATATTTAAAGTTCTATATTAAGATGCAAAGGTAGTCGTAGTCATTTGTTTTTGCCAGATTGTTAATTATTTGTTGACACTTACTCATAGTTAGGGTTCGGATTTTTCGGTTTAAACCAATAAAAACAGATAAAAGTACGCCGAATTCATTTTCGGGAATTCGGTTTTAACCGAAAAAGGTCAGTTTTTAGGTTCGGCATTTTTGATTTAAACCGATAAATGTACGTCGAATTTATTTTCTAAAATTCAGTTTTAACCGGAAAAGGTCACTTTGACTTTCCAGTCGCCGCAGAGCCGTGGCAAAAGAAAAAAAATGGAACGACAGTATCTGTCGAAACGAGTGACGTTTTGGTTTAATGTGCCCATTATCGATCGGAACGTGAAGTCCGAAATGCCCATGACTTCGCCATGTACGAGTGCGTTTTCAAACTCGTTGTAAGGCAGACTGACTTGATGCAAGCTCTGCATGTTGTGTTGTGCTTCAAAACGTCGCACCGTGTCTCTTTTGGCGGTCACAATTGGTTGATTGGCCGATTTTGGCTCAGGCAGCGCTTCATCTCCCAGCCTACCAGTGTCCAGTGTTAGCGTTGAGGGAGCATTCTCGAAGCTCAGTGTCATATTAACAGGAAAGAAAGAGTGCGGATCAACGAGGAGAACCTGGGAAAGTACATGTGTATGTGTGTACTATAATAAGATCACGGTAATCCTGATATACAGAAGGTGAAGTTCCATGATTTTGGGCATAGGCTTCATATCTGACTTGTTTGTACTTCTGTGTTGTTTTTTCTTGTTTCTTTTACAGTTGCACATATTCGCCAAATAAAGTGTCTATTTCTTTTTCAATGTATTTGTGCCGTTATTCTTTGAGTGATCACAAATATCAGAGCTACAAGAATAATCTGATCAGGTGTCCATTGGTGTTCATTTTATATTCACCGAAAAAAGCCGATAATCTTTTGTGGGCATAAATGTACGCCGAAAAAAAACCGAAAATTGGATTTTTAAAATAAACACCGAAAAAAGTATGCCGAATTTCGTAAAAATAGAAACCGAAAACGCGGAACCTTACTCATAGTGTTTTTTGGCTTCACTTTAAGAAATAACTAAGCATGGCATGTATAACACTTTTTTTAATTTTTATACACACTTGTCCAAGAAATCTAAGAAATCGAAATCGCAATCGCAATCGCAAATCGCGGTGGACCGCAGCGGGCCTTACGAGCCATCCCAGGAAGCGAGCACTGCGGTCATGTGACCTGACTACGCACCCAGCATATTGCTGCGTCTCTCCCTTATGTCACGTGACACTCACGTGACATTGGAATGGCTCGTAGAGCGTCCGCTGCTGCCCATCGTAAAGTGAAACGGAGCATATTCGGGATCGGCGGTCTCGATCGGTCCCAAGGGGTCGACTTGCTATGGACGCGCGAAATGACCAGATCGTCTTGTGCGCGCGGGAAAACTCCATGGCCTCCATTGCTCACACCGCCGTCCGCTTCCCCGGTCCAGCACCTCCTCTCCCGATCGGACCGATCGTCATGTGACAACATGACGTTCGCACCATCCGATTCCGTGGTGCCACCATTGCCTGCGGCTGTCCCACAGCCGCACTACCGTGCAGCGAATATCAAGTTGATCGCATGCCGGAGCCGATCCGACGCTCCGGTACGACCAAACCTGTCGGTGCGACCGCCGTTGCGACAGTTCGTACGTTGGAATGGACAGTTTTGCCGCGCACTGCGTCTCGAGCTTAGAAACTGAAGTTCCTAAGGAAGTTTATTGTGACAACAAAGCAGAAGTTAAAATAGGTTAAAGGTTCACTGTTAAGAATTAGCAAATCGTTTTACCCAAATTGAGGAACCATCCCTATTTTCCCAATTTGGGTTTACGTCCACAAGTCGCGTAGCGAATGTTATAGAAAAAAACTAAAAACCTGCTCTTTTTTTTTGTGTGTCGCAGCATTGGGTTAGTAGTACTACATCCCATTTCGGAAGAATAATTCTAGGTTTCAAACGTGGCTATCTGAACGAAAACATCAGCACTTCAAGTTAATTTAAGTTCTGTCGACCTGCGGTTGTGCAGGGTGGTTTGAAGCTGGAGTGGTCTCCACACGCCGCGACACGCACCTGGCACACCCCGCATGCCCGTCACAGCACGTAATGACTCGCTACCTCGACGCCAAGAAAAAGGAACGGAATGCTGTATGTTTTGCAAAGAACATTCGGTCATGACTTATGGACGAAAGCTCAAAACAAGGAAGGGTTTCTAAATGCTATGTTAAACAAATGGTTGAGCATCGAGAGCAATGTTGTAACCCCCGCTTTAAGGCGCATTCCGGTCATATAAACGTCATGTGAACTTGCATTACCAGATACGTTATGTAATTTTATCAACTTCCCATAGTCTATACAAGCTTTCACTTAAAAAAGAAAAGAAAAAGAAACGTGTATTATGTAAACAAGCTTACCTTCTTACAAGGCTCAGTGCGCGCGAGGAGAAGTGAGAGTTGGAAAAAACTGAAATTTCGTGCTGGGCGCTTTCGGCACATCAAAAATGTTTTGATTCACTCAATTACTCTATCATTCCGCATAAAACTTTTCGAGGAAGTATTTATATCTATAAGTTTTTAATTATCACGAGAAAATTTAACGAACCCAGTTAATTGGGATTTGAGATTTGTCTTAAAGTTAATAAATTGACCATGTGCCACAAAACCCTAAAATATTGAACATAACATCCCGCCACGCATCAGCCTCATTTTACCTAATTGTGTGTTAAATCGAAGCCAAGACATATTGTTGACACGGTGCCGAGAATCAATTAATTAATGGGCATAAAAATGAAGACGACCAAATTTCGTATCTTAAAGGGATACTACAACGAAATTTCGGCGCTCATTTTTTGGTCTATATGTGTTCAAAAGAGCAGTATCCATGGAACATACCAATATCTTGTTAAAAAAGTCTCGAAAAGGAATTTTAAAACGAATTAAACGATTAGCAAAGAGCACCTGGTGGATGTCGCTAACGCCTCGTTTGCAATGCTCGTCTAGGAACCTTGACAGCTAGTGACGGAGGTCGTCTCGCCTCCGGCCACGACGAGAGAAGGGGGAAGGAGGAACTCCCCTCTTCCCGAGAATTCCTGTTGTGTGTCCCAGAAGTCGCTATTGTCCCCCTACAAGATTACAGAAGATTAACCCGTCACTCAAAATTCGCACAAGAAGCAGCCGCTTCGGTTGGCTGGAACAACTGAGGCCATCCTCTCGACGTCAGCCTCGCCGTAGCTTTGCTCGTCTTGAGACGACCTACGTCACGATTGCGTTGCATGTCACGTGCTCTAAGCTGGGCCTTCTCCGAGCACTTGCCAGAGTGGACCGTTAATAACGAAAAATACAGCCACCAGGATCAAAATACAAACGTGCGATTGTCATTTACGGATATTGTGGATTATATTCAACCTATTTTTGAACACGACGGGAATATTTAAAATTTCGTTGAAGTATCCCTTTAATATAGAATTTGAAACATTTCGTTTTCTTAAATGTATGGATTTATATGTTCAACCAATATATTACGCTTCATTTTTAGTGTATGCTTGAGACCATACCGAGGGCTCTATATGAAGAAAAAAGGAAAATATTTAAAATTGGTCTTTTTGAGAAAATTGATATTGAAATTTGTACCTTAAGAGTTTCCTCTTGTATTCAAAGGTGTTTTTCTCCAAGATTACCTTATTTGAGTATAACGATATTGCGCTTGTTGAAGAGGTTTTTGTTTAATCTTTCATATGATGTATAACTTGTGTCCTAAAATGGATTGTTACAAAAGTGGCCATCATTCAAATTCAAACCTGGTAAACTATCGCCAAAGGGGATAGGTTCTGGATTTCTTCCATTAATAAATAACAACAATAAAAAAAAAATTTATGAACATTTTCGCTTTTAAAGTAGTTTTTAGAAAGCCACGTAAAATTTCTTTGATATGCGCAAAGTATCTCAGCCTGGAGAAAGTCTCAAATACGCGACTGTGACGATCGCCCAAATACGCCCATTTTTGGTCCTTTAGAAGTCAATGTCTCGAAAACCAAAATGATTGCGCAAAAACGGTTTTCAGTCTCGTCCTCGTAAAAACTCTGCCCAGCACACACACACGCACACGCACATACATATATATGTGGGCGGTTTCATTTGGATTAAGGCAACGAGGTGCAGTCGTATTTTTTATTTTGCTTCAAATTTTTATATTTCGTGGCGCATGTTCCAAGAAGAACAATACTTTTTTTATTTTAATGTCCTGATATGTTTAGTTTCAGAGAAAAAATAAATCTCGAAGAAGCGGGAAAGAACGACGAGGTTTTGACGATTGTCCGTGTGTGGCGTTTTTGAACCACTCTCAATCTTAAAGTATTCAAAAAAGAGCGTCTATATTTTTTTTATTGTGATATATATGCTAATCGGTAAAACGACATTCCAACTGCTATTTATTATTCGTCGCTCCTATTTTTGTAAAAATCCCCAAACATGCCTCCGCGAACAACTGTGACCTAAACTGCGGATTTTTGTTTTGAGTCGACTATGTTTAGTATCGCTTTTAGAATATCACCACGTGTAGAACCTTTCATTGCCTTCCAGATTATGCAAATTTTGTTTGTTAATCACGTACGAGTACTGAGAAATAAATTAGGAAACAGAGAGGGTTTTCACTCGTTCAATTTCAGCAGGCTGTATAAAAATTTTAATTAAAAAAGAAAAAGACACACCAGTTGTTTGCAGAGTAAAATAAGAACGTAAAAAATAAAGAGTGACAAAAATAAATAAATGATTCTGTTGTGTTATCAACATGAATTTCGGATTTAAAATATAAAATTTCGCATATAAAAACCTAGGCTTTTAATAGGAAGTGTGTTTTACTCTAATGTTTTACAATATTACACTTTGACATTTCTAACATAGAGAGAGTATGTAGCCCATAGGGGTTAGGCTTGAGGCCTCTCCAGTCATGGCACTAAACGAAAATTGTCTGAAAACCCGCTTTCGGCAGTTGCAATTTTATAAAGTGCTTAGACGTTTGGAATTGCAAACTTGTTATTATACGCCTAACAGCATCAATGTCCTTTATACGATTATTTATTAAACGTCCCTTAGAGTCTTATAATAAAGAATAAAATATACGGCGATAATCCATAAACCCACCATCGGCATTTGCTCTTTATTAGCATATTTAGAAGCTTAAAACTGAAAACTAGTGCTTCTGCCTCTAACGGAATGTATGCTGGCTAAAAGAAAGGTGTAAAAAAAAAAACGCGCCGCAAAAACAATTTGTTTTTATTCAGTGTCCTGAAATTGAACAAAAAGTGAAAATCTTTTTTGTTTCATAATTTACTTCTCAGTAAAAGTACGTGATTAACAAACAACGTTTGCTTAATCTGGAAGGCAATGAAAGGTTCTACACGTGGTATTATGTTAAAAGCGATACTAAACATAGTCGACCAAAACAAAATCCGCGGTTAAGGTCAGAGTTGTTCGCGGAGGCATGTTTTGGGATTTTTACAAAGATTGGAGCGACGAATAATAAATAACAGTTGGAATGTAGTTTTACCTACTTGCATATATATCACAATAACAAAGATAAAGAAGCTCTCTTTTGAATACTTTGAGGTTGAGAGTGATTCAAAAACGCCACACACGACAATCGTAAATATAACCCACGAACCCACACCATCGGCATTTGCTGTTTTTTGGCATATTTATAGGCTTAAAACTCAAAACTAGCGCATATACCTAATGTATTCTGGCTAAAAGAAGAATGTGAAAAGAACGCGACGCGAGAAAAGAGAAAAAAATTAAAACTGTTTTTTTTTATTTATTAGTGCTGAAATTGAACAAAAAGTGAAAACCTTCTCTGTTTTATAATTTATTTCTCATTACTCGTACATAATTAAAACACAAACTTTGCATAATGTGGAAGGCAATTAAAGTTTCTACACGTGGTATTATTTTAAAAGCGATACTAAACATAGTCGACTCAAAACAAAAATCCGTAGTTTAGGTCACAGTTGTTCGCGGAGGCATGTTTGGGGATTTTTACAAAGATTGGAGCGACGAATAATAAATAGTAGTTGGAATGTCCTTTTACCTACTTGCATATATATCACAATAAAAATATATAGAAGCTCTATTTTGTATACTTTGAGATTGAGAGCGATTGAAAAACGCCACACACGACCATCGTCAAAACCTCGCCGTTCTTTCCCGCTTATTTGAGATTTGTTTTCTCAAAAACTAAATACGTCAGGACATAAAAAAAGATTGTCCTTCTTGAAACATGCGCCACGTAATATAAAAACTAAAAAAAAAATATGTATATATATATACGGAAGAAAACGCACTTCAGACGGTAGCTGGAGTTTTTAAAACATATTATTCGTAAAGTTGGTCGACGTTTCGGTAACCGGACAAAAGCTCACCCGTTTTTTGACAAACCCGAGCAAAAGCTCACCTCGATTTTTTTTTTTTTTTTGCTACCCGGGCGGAACACGAGCTTAAATAAAGTGCGGACGCGATGGACATTGGACCATTTTTGGGAGAACTTGTACCCCATCCACCAATGAGTTGCGAATTTTTAAAAATACTTTGAAAGAACGGGAGTTGGGCCTTTTGGAAAAGCACAAGACAGATGACTAATTTAGAAAACTGTGCGGGATTTCAGATAGGCTCGTGTTCCTTCCACCACAGCTTGTTCCTCAAGAACCAACCACCAGGGAAAAGTCTACCGGTGACATCGGCTACCTGCTGGACTATTTTGATTGCACGTATGTCAACGGCCGCTTCCGTTATGCTTCTGTTCCATCTGCGGTGGCACCCAGAGCGAATTCTTCCCTTCACCTGACTCTGCGCCGACGACGACTGGAGTTTCCCCCGGTACGGTGGAATATGTACGACGCCACTCTTCAAGATAAAGACCGGATGAACAACATCTGCGAAGGATGGAGTACCGGGTTCCAGAAGCTCGTCGGCCACGCCCATCCAAGCGTCTTGAGGCTGATTGAATGCCTACAGCAAAATCAGGCGCTCGTTGCCACGGAACTGACGCAAGCCCGGAGAGGTGAGCCCACAGTAAAGCGGGTGCGAAAAACCACTCTGCGCCTGCAGAGTCGTCTTAGAAATATTTGCGAGGGCTTGCATGTACATCGAGATCTACCATGCAAGACTGCTGGAGCTAGTAGGGGACTGCATTCGCTTCTAACCAATCGATAAATAAACTTGTTTCTATTAAAATCAACAAACCATGCGCCTGTCAGATTTAATTTATCATTGCCTTTTTGTGTCGCACGCATGCACCTAAGTTGTCCGCACTCGTGTTAAGACCAACATAAAATTTTCTCGTGGTGAGCTTTTGTCCGGGTCTGTGAAAAAAATGGGTGAGCTTTTGTCCGGGTCTGTGAAAAAATGGGTGAGCTTTTGTCCGGTGAGCTTTTGTCCGGTGAGCTTCTGTCCGGGATTCGACGTTTCGGCCTTGCGTTTTCTTCCTTCATTCATTCAATGCTTTTTTCATATATATATGGAAATACTTTCCATATAAATTGCGTATATACTTTTCGTCATCCCGAGCTACGTTTCCTCTCTCTCTTTCTCTTTCTCTCTCTACATATATATATATATATATATATATATATATATATATATATATATATATATATATATATTAGATGTTTGGGATGTTACGTTTTTGTTCCTGTGTGAATGGAAATGAAATTGCCCTTATACATCTACACTGCTATTCATTACAACAATTTCGATATTTCTTTTTAATTATTTTAAGACAGCTCATCAGTCGGTGACAACTCAAGAAGGTAGCGCGAGCCCGGCGAGGGACAGAAAAGTGGGAGAGGAGGAAATAGACCCAACGCTGGCGAAAGAAGGAGATAACCCGCTCCCTTCGCCAGCGTTGCGTCCGGCTTTCTCCTCTCCACCTTCCGTTCTTGCCTCACCGGTGGATAGAGGGGCGCTGACCACTGATCTCTATGTCTATTTGCTGGATCGCGTTTGGCCAGCTCCGCCTGTGGACCGGAATGCGGTCACTGGCGGCCATCTTTAGGTAGCGTTATATCATCTCTAGCCATCATGGTATTATGGCGGACAGCGCAATGGCGGCAGGCTACCACAAAAAAGCCGTGGATCTAGTACACTGTACCGTGGGTGATATTTTCGTCCTTGATTGAAGTTGTTCGACGAAGCAGACTCTTTGAAACCCGGCGTGAACGGTAGCCTGGTCTCTGAGGACCCAGCGAAAGTTCTACGAAAGCGCAGCACCGGGGAAAAGCAGCGCAGCTCGCATCGAAAGCAGATTCCATAGCGGCGTCTGCTTTCGATGCTTCTTTCGATGCGACTTTTGATGCGTGCTGTGCTGCTTTTCCCCGGTGCTGTGCGATTCCGTGAAACTTTTACCGGGTCCTCAAAGACCGGGCTACCGTTCACGCCGGGTTTCAAAAACATATTTCGTCAAACAATTTCAATCAATCACGGAATATCACCCACGCTATTTTAATGGCAGCCCGCCACCACAACTGCCAAAACGCCATCTGACATGGATGGATGATGGCGGTTGCCAGGTGGCTGCAGCAGCGGTGTCTTGGCCAGAGGTGATATAACTCTACCTAAAGATGGCCGCCAGTGACCGCATTCGCGGAGCGGGCAAACGCGATCCAGCAATTGTCATTGAGATCAGTGGCGCTGACGCACTCGGCGCCATTAGGTTGCTTCAATTTGGTTGGTTCCGGTTTCAACGTGAACGCGGCTATGTTGCTGTTTTACGTTGTTTTTGCTCAATTTTGTAATTAGATTATTTTCCTTGTAGCACACAACGAATGAAACAGTTGTTTTGAGCCACTTTGAAGACTACGAGGTGTTTTTGAGCCTAAATTGCGGGCTTTTTTACCAACTCCTTTGATGTATCTGACTATGGTTGGTTGCGAAACGCCTGACTGATGTACAGGGAAGATTACCATCGTCTACGGCCGTACCCGATGACACCAGTTTTCAGAAAAACAAACTAATAAAGAGACTAACACGTGAATGGTAAAAAGCATATCGACAGCTTGATTAGCAATGTGCTGAATCGGCCAGAACAGATAAGCTCGCGAGTTTACTACTCACTGTTTGGTTTTCGTGGGCACCCAACCTTTAGTGAACTTCGCAGACTAAAAACGTATCGTGTAATGACGCAGATAATTGATATAAACAAGTAATATCGTCTCAGCCTCTTCTTTTTTTTTTCTAGGTGAGTACTTCAGCATGTTTTGACAGGCTGAGTAGGAAATTTCTTAAATTATCAACCCTGCTAAAGTACTCATAAGCAGCATTTCGCGATATTGGACCGAGGAAATAAATAATATTTTTATATCAACATTTGCTTTTTCAAGATGCGATATAAGTGACAAGCCCGTGAAATTAAATCTGGCATTTGTCTTCCGTAAAATTGGCCAAATAAAATTAAAGGGCACATTAGGAGAAATACCTCGGAAAGTTTGGCTGAATTTTAGCGCTAGGCACCACTTCACGAGCCTGTGTGAACAAACGTTTTTTTTTTTTTAACATATTTGTTTTGTAAATTTTGGCGTCGCCAGCCAGCAAAAGTAAGCCTCTATTCGCCATTAACAAACCAGGACTCAAGTGATTGTTATGCAGACGGCTCTTTTTTTTTTCGGCGTCAAATATTGTGAATTTTAGATACTAACAAAAATTAAAACAACGTACGCAAAAAACAAACAAAAAAATCGTTATTATTACGCATGCGCCGAACCCAAACCGCGTTTTGGATTTGCAAATAGAAAGGACGTTATTTCTTTGTGCACACTATTCTAAAACTTGCTACTGTTAAGTGCCTGTGGCAGTTTCTTACGCAGGAAGTCTCAACCTTTGTCATAAAATAAATTAAGTGGACCGCACTGGTTATCTAAATATAATCAATAAATCACTTAAATGACTGTCGAAATGAGAGCGAACACAGTATACAATTTCTTAAACTTCATAAGTAAACCGACCAACCGAATGTTTACTTCGCAAAAAAAGATTGAGAACCTCATACACATGTGGGTGTGATATTATGAACAAACAAATCGCCTGATGTTGACGTACCATTACTTCTAGCCTCAGATAAAATACAAGTTAAACGTTCGTTGCCTATCTCCTCCGCGAGTTTCCTCACATAATCAAAAGAAACTGTTTTCGATATATTATGAATACAAAGAAAGATACTTTCAGGAAATACAGATAGTCTCCTTGCGCTGACTATTTTTGACGCCTTCCGATCCTAAATGCGCGATATAAATATACGCGCTTCTTACTGAGAATGTTCCGCCACATGTTAGTAAACAAACCTCAGTTGTTATAAGGACATTTGAAACCTCGTGATGTCTTAGTCGTCGAGTAAACGTATCGGACTACAGTTTCCGAAGTAAGCCAAGAAAGCGCGGTGAAACGCGACGAAAAACACGAATACAACGCATCCGCCAAGGCGCGGAGGGGAGAGCGGAGCAGCAAGTTGAAGCAACCTAATGGCTGCCGCGTCACGTGATTCCAAGATGGCAGCGCCCATGCGGAGGAGGGGGAAAAAATCTATAAGCTTCATCGGGTGGGAAAAAAAACAAAAAACACGGCGTTGGTTTAGTGTTGTGAACATACCTTTTGCCGTAACGTTTTCTTTGACATAATTACTTAAATAGTAATGTAATGGTAATACAAAAACGTATGCGCCGGTTTTATTTCTAACACTAACACTTTAATTTATGCTTCGGGCATAACTATACTTGAGGACAAGTTTTCTTTGCAGTGAAGCTAAAGCAATGGCTACAGCTGCGCTCGGGCGGTCTTCACTTCATCGAACATGCCAGAAAATGTTGTCCCCGAGTGCAGTCACCACCGAGACAGAAGGCCTCAGCCCGCGTCATCACGGTCAGGTCGATGCGGAGGCCTAAGATTGGGCACGAGTGCTGTGTCAGTGTTCGGCTGGGGCTCGTGTCCAATCAGCGCGTCGAAGGTCGGGCTCGGGCCCAATAGCCGAGTTGGCGCGATCCGACTCTGTGGCGTTTCATAGAGGCGGAGGGGACGATGCGGAGGCCTTCTGTCTTGGTGGTGCTGGTATAGTGCGTTTTAAAGCGAAGCCAATGACTTCTACGCTATGATGCTAACGATGGCCCAGCAACTATGCTGCGTCGTGCGACGGGCGTTGGCACGAATGCGTCTCGGATCCACAAATATCGCCGTGTATCGCCAGGTGATGCGTCGCACTGTTTGCCACGCAGCTCCCCATTTCAGCCGCCGTTGACTTTGTCAGAATGCTTGGTCTGATTTGTTTTTTTAAGGAAGACAATTACATATTAAATTTTACAAGGTAAAATCTCCCGTCTAAATTCACATTCGGTGAAATTTAATGCTTTAAAGGTGCAGGTGCGGATTTTTCCGGTTAAGCATAAAACACACTGTGCCATCCTAGTTTTATAGGTATCTGATTTCAAAGTTGTGCTTCGGGTGCATGTACGGTGAATTCGAAACTGGCGGCTTGAGAGGGACGGCGACACTATAGTCGGTGACAGCTACAAGAGTCAAATTGACCATAAAATGATTTTTTCAACTTTTTCTAAATGAAGGACCCAATCAATCTTCAATGCTCATGGAACCCGGAGCAGGAATCCGTTTTTGTTTTATTGTGTCCAGTTTGCACCAAAACAAGTATGAAAATTCGCGTTTTCTTGCTTCCTCGACTCTACCGGAATCGGCCACCACCAACATGCGGAATCACGTGGCCTTGACGTAAACTATGCTTTTCTACCGAAAACGGAAGTTCTCCCAGACGAGCGAGGGAGCCGCGTCAGTTAAGCATCGCGTTGCGTCGAAATGGCGTTTTTGCGTCGATATCTCGACGCAAGGACGTCAACACGGCGTCACTTACTGAGGTTTCCATGAACACCGATTGCTTCGTAGGACTCGTTGTGTGACTTGTGCGATCAACGCCATGACTATGGATACGTCACAGCTGAGTGAAGTGCACCTTAGAATGTTTTGATATAGTGGAAGTATGGGCCTCGTTCACCTACGCCGGGATGATCACGCGGGAAAACGAGAAGCTCGCACGACGAAGGCTGTAGCAGTTCGGCGCCGGAACCGGCCGCGGAGGCGTGGCGATTACTCAGTACAGGATGGTAGGTTCACATTTCCGCTGCGAATACAGAACGCTAGGAACGAAGTAACTATAAGTTGCAAATAGAATTCTTCGTAGAGAGACCTCTCGTGCTTTCTTTGACTGAGTTCCGAGTTCCGAGAAATGACCGAGTTCAACATCTGGTTGCTTATGCAACCAGATATTGAACTCGGTCATTTCCGTCGAGGGTATTCATCATTCATTTCATCATTTGCGGGCACTGTTCGAGTGGCACACTAGTCGCATCCAGTACGAAAGCTATATTCAACAAAAGTTCTCCGAAAGAAAAAGAAAGAAAAAAGGCTCCGACACTGTCGATATTGCGGTCACTTTGCTAGGTCGCGCAAGCTACCGACCATTACAGAAAGTTTCCGTCACAACTCATTTATTAATCCACCCATTCATACACTCATCTTCGTTGCAGGCGTTCGAGGGAGAGAATGTAAGATATAGTCCGCTTTTATTGGCCAAAATTTCAAGCAAAAAATATGGATTTAACCTTCCTAATCGCGCGTGCTAGTTTCCTTTGATCCCTTGAACGATATGCAGCCAGTGATAAAACATGTCCTAAAATCATTTCAACGCTTTGCCTTTAAGGCTGCGGTCCCTGGCTGACCATCTTGAACAAGGCGTTAGTTGAACCAATTGATGGAGACACGCATCCGTGGTGTGGCCGAGAATATTGCTTCACGGTGGGATGGCTCAAGCACAATCCTGTTCCCATCGTGGCCTTGCTTGCGCCGCTGCCAGCTGTAATCAGCCGGTTCAGTAGCGTGGCCCAGCGCCCAGGAGGCCATCGGTGGCCGAGTGGGCTAGCGCACACCAGCTCGGAGCACGCGGAGGAAAGCTCGCACTGCAGAACTCAGGGATTCTGGGCTCAATCCCCACCCTGCCCGTTTCGATCTGGATGAGCATCGTACCGGCGTGCGGTCGCGTATCACCAGTGCGTGGTGCACGTTAAACACCCCAAGTTAGCAGTTGTACTGCACTGGTTAAATTTCTCACCTACCTGGCAGTGACTCGTCGCAACTTTGAAATAGCTGACCAACTACACGATGTATAAATATCCACACAACCCCCAATTAGCGTGGCCCAGCAAAGTCATGTATCCGAGGATGTCAGGCTGGGTAATGAGTATCTAATATAGGGACATGCGGTTAGGCGGTTGCCAAGGCCTTTCGCAAGAAATCTTACCACGAATGAATCAATTGTTGATTGACGTGTCAGAGATCTGTCAATGAAAAATTCTCCTGCAGGAAAGAACGCTCAGAGGCTCAAATTTCCAAGGCACTGCAGGGGGATCGGTGGCCGAGTGGGCTAGCGCACGCCAGAATCTGGACACTTGGCGAAATTGTCGGCAGAGAAATCTGGCGGCCGTGAGTTGGCCTAGCACGCCGCACTTGACCTTGAGTGCCGGCCAATCAGAGCCCACCGGATTTCTCGCCGACTTCTCGCCAATTGTCCAGATCTAGTCCCCAGCTCGGAGCACATGGAGCGAAAGCTCGCGCTGCAGAACCCAGGATCCTGGGTTCAATCCCCACCCTGCCCGTTTCGATTTGGATGAGGCATCGTACCGGCGTGCGGTCGTGTATCACTACTGCGTGATGCACGTTAAAGAGCCCAGGCTAGCGGTTGTACCGCACTGGCTAAATTGCTCATCTACAGCGGGAGACTCTGTCGCCCGAATTGAGGCCCGAACCAAGTTCTAGGCTGTATAAACATACACACACACCCAATTTTTCCCGAAGACACCAGTGAAAGCGGACGTCTGGCAGAGTGCTCCGCGATTTGCGGTACCACACCGCACCATTATAATGACGACTGAAAAGTGACGTCACGAAATATTCTGTTTCACAGGATCCGGAATATGGATATAACATATTTCTGCTTGTAGTACTCGCAATAGCTGCAGAACTTGTTTCTTGCTCCTATGTAGAGGATATTTGTGGTAGCTGCATTAATTATCCCAGCAAGACCTAATTTGGCTGTGTAGCGGTGCCCATCACTCCTGTGGGACCAGGGGTGCTATGTTGCGCTTTTTGGACTCCCAGGAGACTTGGAAGAAGGAAGCTGACGTCAACGAGCTAGAGCAAGCGCAGATTGGATGTTGACAGAAGAAAACAAATCAACATCCAATCTGCATTTGCTGCTTTGTTGAGCGTCACTTCCCTCTGGTCTCCTGGGAGGTCAAAAACGCAGCAACGCCCAGCCTCCGTCAGCAACTACTGCCCCATGCTGGTAGACTGGCATCGTGCCTCGCATACGGGACCTTGCTGCAAGGCCAATGTTCTTTCTTTCTCCCCGGCCTCATGTATGAACTTCATCCAAATGTCTTTTCCAGTTAAAAAAAAAAAAAAAAAACACTAGACGCATTTTTTGCAATCAGCAAACCAGAAAAAATATTCCTGGGAGATTTGAAGAACTTAATGTAAATCGTATGAGTTCTTCCACCATTGGTTATAGTTATCACTCAACACACAGCAACAATGTAACAGGTGGCCAATTTTTCGTAACTTGAAATACACCGCTCATGGTGCATAACATACACAGGGTGCTTCAGATCAGACTGAAAATGTATCTTATACCAAGGACCTATCGAATAAAAGATGACTCCCTCCAATTATCATTCGCACCAGAGATAGGAGTACCTGTGAAAAGTGGTAATGAGCAACCTAAGTAACAAAACTATCGATAGATATTTCGGCATTATTCTCAGTTGAGACATTTCATTCGACTTATTTTACCAAACGTTCAGCACGTGCACGACAGCCATAACTTTAGTTATAATGCGGCTGTATTCGTTGTAGGTTGAAGCTAGCGCGCAGCAACGCGCAGACAGACTTAAGCGCGAAAGACGCCTTTCGAGGCACTATCTTCCTTGAAAATCGAAATGGCCACCGTCTTAAAAAATAGCGTTAAAAGGTTGAAAGAAAAGTGCACATCTGTACCTCCCACAGTCCTTCACGACGTAGAAATGCATTCTTGCTGATGAGTGGGTACCTCCAAGACCAGGAGCAAGCCTCTTCAAGATTTCAAAATCCGCCATCAATTGACTTGTAGGCCCAGATGGCGGCATCATTCACTCTCAGTTTCTTTTGCGGAGTTGTGGTGGATGTTGGCTCCGAAGATGCGGATCACTGCTGACCGGCGAGGAGGTTTCGCCCTCTTGTTTTCCCGCTTTCGGGAAAAGGGACTCGTCCGGTGACCGCGAAACAGATGGGACGTGTACCGGCGACTTCTCCGATGGCTTCCCCCGATCTTGGCTCTCCGAGACCCCCCACGTCTGGCAGGTAGGGACCTTTTCTTACCTTGCTGGCGCGGGGGACATTTCGGATGGGGACATTGTAGTTCTTTTAGAAGAGTGTTCTAATAAATGCTCTTGGATTCTGTCCTTACTCTGGTACGTGCGTCTTCTCTTCCGCTATATTCGAGAGAGTGAGACAAAGGTAGACGATCATTGGCACCGACGAGGTATCTATCGAACCGATCCGCGGTAATGTAGCTCTAAAGCGTCGTCTATATTGCCACGAAGATGTAGGACCGCAGCTACTAGAGTTTTTGACATCTCCTTTGAGATCGCCGCCGCTGTTAAGAGATAACCCATTGGTTACTCTATTAGCACCTCTGTTGGTAATATCAAATCCCATAATGTTTACTTGTCAAGAGTTTCCGGAAAGCACCTTATAGCCATTTACTGCCAATGTGGCCAAGCGCTTTCCGGATACCGGTTCGAAAATATGGCCCACCTGCCCCACGCAGAAAACATCGCATGGATAAAAATAACACCACTGCGTCGTAATAGCGACATTCCTACCTATTCATATCCATAAAAACGCCAATTTGTGACTTTCGAAAAGTAATGTCTATGCGGTCAGTTGCGAAATCCACTACACAGAAGATATAACTGGCTCAGTGGCCCATACCCACAGCAACGACAGTGATCTTAGGAAGTTGCCGGTTTTACCCGCTGCCAGATCCCTATTGCCGGACTTACTGAACCCATTCATGATTCTCACACATGGTGAAATTACGTTTATATTGTGCGCGCCCCGGCGAGCGCTTAGAAGAGGTAAAGAAGAAGTGCCTTTTTGATCGAAAGGCGGCTAAAAAAGTGAATAATTGTCCTTCTTCAGCCTGGTAGGGCTTGAGTTTTTTCTCGGGCGCTGTCTGGACGGCCACGACTGCTTTCCGGGCCGGGAGCATTTCAGAGACCTTTAATTTTCTTTCGACTCTGTACACAGCAGATGCTGCTGCACAATAACGGCGGCTATGCACGACGTGCACTCAAGCGTAACAAGAATAACAGCGAGAACCGCAGTGACCACAGAAAAGCATGCATGATGGCGACGACAAATGACATCCACTAAAGTCGTCGTCCTTATAGAGCATCATAATCTAATCGTTACCTCGTCATCTCGTATTGCTCTTCATCAATAAGTACACGGTGCCACACACACAAAAAGATTACTGTAGGAGTTTTTCAGTTTACCGCAAAAATAAACTATGCACTCCGTTTCACCTTGCAGTCCGAGCGCAGCGGACGCTAGGAGCCATCCGAGCCAATCCAGCGTGGAGAGAGTGTCCCGTGACCTTGAGCTCCAGGTGTCGCTCTGCCCAACCGGCAGGTCACGCGATTTTCTCCCGGCGCTGGATCGGCTGGGATAGCTCGTGGCGTCCACTGCGCTCGGACGCAACTAGCTTTATCCCAGCCGCCCAAAGGTAGCTGCGGAGGTCACAGCGAGATGCCAGAAGTTTCTGGCCGATTCGATAACCTATTTAAAAGTTATAAGTGATTTTTCTGAAAATTTCAATGGGAAAATGGCGGCCGAAAGGCGTTTTCGAATACATGGGGCTCTATGGCACCTGAGACCGAAAACGGAAAAAAATGGGCGCCATTTTCCACATTATATTTTCAGAAAATCACTTATGACTTCTGATTAAGGAATCGGATCGGGTTCAAACTTTGCCATCTGGTTGTGACCTCTAGCGCTGCGCCTAGGGCGAAGAATGAGCGTTCGGTAATGCCTAGTTTATTTTTGCGGTAAAAATAAAAATCTGTAATTTTTGTTTTGTGACACCCGGCATGCAGTGAGGCTACCGCCATATTACAATCCAAGAATTTAAAAATTGAGTCATTCAGTCCTTGATTATGTTTGTATTATTTCTATAATGTTATTATGTTACATAACCTCGAGACGATTCGACGTCCATCGTCGATCTTCATATGCTCTGTACAAATTAAACGCACACTCACAAAGAACACAGCGTGCCACCTCTTTTCTACTGGATCGTCTTTTTTAAACCAGCGCAAGCTCGTGCGTTCTCTCTTCTGACGACGGTTAGAACGGTCGCTTTAAAACCCGCGTATGTGAAAGCTTTATGTGCTACCTGCCCGCACTGCACCCTCGGAGTCGGCGATGTGCCGTTCCCTGAAAGGTCGTGCTGGACACCTTGCAAGGGAAGAAACCCATTGTCGAGAGCGTTCTGACAGGCATGGCTGACTCCTCTGCGTCCTCATTCACAGTGTTCTATACCGTGTGAAACCTGGCGAAAACACGCACGCATGTACTCCAGCCAAGGCGCACATGCGACTCAATTGCCTTGCGGAGCGCGCAGGATGAGCTGGTCGCTGACGTGTCGTCTGCACGCGTTAATGCCGTTCCTCGCTTTTATGTGCTTTTCAAACTCTCCGTTACCCCAAACTCTCCGAGGTGTAGGGCGGGCACTATACCTGCCTTCACATTCCTATGAAACCACCGAGAACAGAGGGAGGTATTTGAAGAGGAAACCGAAGGCGTCGGCCGATTGGGAATTGACACGCTGCATTTCGGGGCCATGAATTTAAGAACTAAATGGTGACCAAGCGGGAGACACATCGCTCACTGGATAGCGAGTGATCTGACCAGACGCGAAACGAAAACAAGTCCCCCGTCTCGTGACGAATTTATAACGACCGCTCGCGGTTGCTTTCTCCGGACGCCTTTCTGCATCCGGACTTTGAAGGAGAAGGGGGAGTCAAGATGAGTGTCGGCAAGCATCCACTGGAGGAACAAGCAACTGACAAAGCGGTGGAAGCATCGCGCTACCTGGGCCAGTCAGCCTGCGCCCGTTTTGCACCACGTGATCGCGCTTTCCTGCGGGTACCCACGCGCAAGAGAGCGGGGGTCCAGGCAACAGAAATCCGAACGATTGGTCGGTCCGGGGAGCTGTCGGCCCCCACCGCCTTGTCAACTCAGCGGCTGCGAACGGATTGTGGCGGGGACCCTTCCCGAGAAGAGGAGCGGAGCAGAGACGAGGCGCTACCGATCGGCCCGGTCCCCCCCGCGCGCGGATTTACGGCGGCTTGTCTGGGCCATGCTGGCCCCGGCGTCGCTGCCTGCCTACCCCTATGCGGGAGTGCACTCCGGCGACGCACCTCTGCCGGGACGTCCGGGCGCTGCGGGGCCCTAGGCTGCCGCCGAGGGGCGGGCAATAACCCCCCGATCGGCGTCTTTTTGCCCCCGCCGAAAGAGGAGAGGGCGACTTGTTCTTCCACTCCGGCGTCTCCCACGCCATGCATCTCGCCGCCGCCGAGTGTAGAAGCACCGGAGCCCGGTCATTCTGGCCCTGCTTCGGACGACACCACTGCTGCCGCCTCGGACCACCTCGGACACCTGCGGGGCACCTGGACGCGCCGAGCCACTATGGTGAGCGCGCGTCGCCCCGGCTGGAGAAGCAATAA
>JAZHYW010023431.1:0-47061 GCA_037355805.1 Ixodes ricinus
GTTTTTCAGACTGCCTGTTCGACCTCCAAGTTATACAACAGGCGATGTCAACTAACCGGAGAACGCATGGAAATTTTAATGTTGGTTTTGCAATAGCCTTCATTTGTTGTTTTGTCAATAGCTATATTAATTTAGAAATCATAAATAGTACGCCTATTAGAGTAAAGCCTGGGTAATCTAAAAAAAATGATCTTAGTTGGGGTAGTTCAAAAAACTGTTTGTGACGATAAAAAAAACAAATGAGAATAAATGCTTGCGTTGACTCCAAAACAAAAATTTGTGAGCAAGGAAAAAGAAATCCTTAAATATAAGACTGTCGAATGCGTAATTCTAAGTTTAGGTGCCTCGGCTTTTCCATTTATTGGGATTGGAAAGGCAGCGAACAAACGCCGTTAAATTACTTTTAATGGCAGCCTCGTGGAGATCATGATTACTAAACACGCAACACCTCGGAAACTATGAATTGGGACAAGTAGATTTTGTTTCTGACAAGAAGTAGCTCCCGAAGCTTAAAACACTATGTCCTAAAATGTATTTATATTAAAAAAAAGTCCCTTATTCTTATTCTTTTCATTTATATTTTTTGTCGTTTTATATCAATATATAAAAGTTAAGTCTCGCAGCAGAGCGGCTCAATATCTCTCAATCGGAATATGGCCTTCCTCTTAAAGCGAACTTTTCCAACGTTGTCGTTCTTTCAAACGAAGGGCATGGCTGTCGTTTGAACGCCAGACACGTTTAGTTAATCTCTTCCAGCAACTAATTCTGAAAATGGTCTTTTAAGCAAACTCTAAATACTGATCGCCCAAAGACAAAGTAGGTTGCGTAGCTATGCTAAACATACACACATGTCTTGCGACTTAGAACACTGTTTTAAAAGATATACAGCCTCTCATTGTGCAACTCGTCAAAAGAACCGCCTCCAACTTTCGTCTAGTTTATAATGAGTTTCGCAGCAGTATTCGACCCCCGGCTGCGCGCGGCATATACCCGCTAGGTTCTCAAGATGGGGAACTCAGAGTCGCATGCCCCGCGGAAATGGGATACATGATGGATCTGAACAACTCTGCCTTTCGCATTACGTACCTATCGCGGATGTGTCAAGATCTTTAACTAACAAACGACAAAAAGTAGGAAGTAAAGTTTTTGTTGGCTTCACCTCGGAAATGAGGTTCAAAGAACCTAAATGGCACATGCTCCGCGCTCTGACACTAAGCATTTACTCCTTGCAAGTTATATCCCGACTAGGAAAACTCATCAAAAATAATTCGAAACACAGAAATAAAATAAAATTGAATATTTTTATATTGAACGGAAGACAATTAGTATACGTGTCATAAATTTTGACGTGGTAATATAAAATTCTACTCGGAAGAAAATGGAAGTTTTGGGCAAACTTGATCGCAGAGGCCTGTTTGAGAATTGTCTTGAAAATTTGAAATAACAAATAATAAACTTAAATGTAAACGCTGTCTTGCCAAATTATGCATAGGTTAGCCTAACAAGTGTAAAAGGTCTATTGTTTATAGTTCGTGCTTGAGCACGAATCACAGATATCATCGACGACAATTTCCAAAAGCTCGTCAATCTTTCCGGCTGTTTTAAGTTCTAATTTTTCAACAACTTAACAAGCATTAACTTATGTATAAGGCGTTCTTTTTCACAAGATACTCACCGCAACGTATAAAAATATATATAAAAGGAACGAACATACTCGACTCTCTGAATACAAGTGAACGCGCTAAAATACTGCGCAATAAATGTTGAAACAAAAAACGCATAGAAGGCAATGTGGGTTCGGGCTGTACAGGCGTCCAGGAGGCGGTGCGACACTCAGCTTCCAGGATATATTAACTCGAATTTTTTCACAATATTTCTGTAAGCTACATCTGCTAGGTTACCTTAGATGTATTTTTCATTGGCATCTGTTTCACTAAAATTATTCCTTTCAAAATCCATAATCCATCCAAAGTTAGAATATGCATATTCTGTATAAGATACCAGACAAGCCACTCTCATTCTTGGATTGAAACCCATCCAACCATATTCCCGGGATAATTGTCAGCTCCACGGACTTCAATATCTTTATAACTGCCATTAAAAATAATATTCTTGCTAAATATGCCTAGCCCGGAATTTGTACTTTGTTATTGTAGGTCCCTGCTCTCTTCCTGTGTAATGCGTTCGGTTCCTGAGGACGCAATAAGTGAAATTAAATTAAAATAAATTTAATACGTGCAAGGAACAAAGACTGAATTTATGTGTTCTGTTAAATCACATCCGCTCTTTCTATCCACGCCTCAGCTGAAATTCGTAGTCTGCAGCAGTCATTGAATACCGAGTGGTTTACTATAAGACTACCGTATTTACTCGACTAATAGCTGCACTATTTATGAACAAGGCCCTTGCTTCTACTTTCCCGCAAAGCACATATACAGCCAATCATCGCGTTGCGCATAAATAACACATCGAATAACCAGATCGGGAACACTATTCTCCATACAAATGCAATCTTTACAGATGGTATCTTCGCGCGAAGACGTTATCTCTGTCCTGTAAACCACTGCAATCATGCTGCCGATCGCGGTGATTGGCAATCCGCGTGCTCCGCGGAAAAGTGAACCTTGAGGTTTTTTTCATAAACAGTGCGGCTATCACTCGAGTAAATAATAATAATAATATAATATAATCGTTTATTTTCACTCCAAAGGAGTGTGGAGAGCAGGAAAAAAAGCTGCAGTTGCAGCTTGACAGTCCCCTGCCCCCCAACACTTGACATCGGGTACAGTATAAAATTCAAACTAAATAATAAACTCAAAGCATAGCAGAATATTTAAAGACTAACCAACGAAGAGGCGAATGACAATACAGACATAAACGCACAAAATATATACCGGGTCAAGTAATAACTGAGTAATGATAACTCAAATATTATAACGTGATTCAACATAAATAACACACTATACATGCAGCACGCCATACATACACGCATACATACATACATACATGCATACATACCTAGTCAAGTGAATCATAAGGTGATGAAATTGCAGACATCATGATGCACAAAGGTAATCAAATTGCAGACATCATGATGCACAAAAAAACATACATACATACTATACAACAAGGTCACATAAAAAAATACTACAGCGAGAAACCATATAAGCATAAAGAAAATTCGAAATCGTCGCATCAGTAAGATATGAAATGTGACTTCAGGGAGTGTTTTGTTGATATTTCGGGTGCAATGTTTTGTTTTGCGAGGTTGTTAAGGAGAACAGGCAAGGTATGAAGTATACGAGTAGATTGATGTCCATACGAGGTTCTGACGGTTGGTATTTTCCATATTTCGGGCTGTCTGATATTATACGATGGTATGTGTTTAATTAGATCAAATAATTGTAGTAGTGGTGTGTTGTTTATTGCTACTGCATTTTTATAAAGAGAAACTAGTCTGAAATCATGCATTTTTAACACATTTATAATATTTAATTCATTAAAATACTTTCGAGTTGATGTTAACCATGGAACGTTAGTTATAATACGTAGAGCCCTTTTTTGTGCGACGAGTAACTTTAGCATGTTCTGATTTGTAGTTGTTCCCCATATGACATGACAGTAAGTGAGAGTCGGCAGAAACAAAAAATTATATAGGAGTTTTTTGTGTTTTGTGGCAAAATATGTCTATGTTTATTCATCAAGCCATTAAGCTTGTTTAATTTCATGCCAACGTGGTTTATGTGTTGGTCCCACGTGAGATGTTCTGAGAAGAAACACCCAGAGCTTTAATTTCCTGAACGAATTCTATACTATTTCCGCCCAAGCAAAGATTTGTAGACACACGTGCTATTTTATTTCTAGGTCTAAACAATAAGGCCTTTGTTATATTGGTGTTAATTTTTAAGCAGTTTAAATCAGTCCATATTTTTAAGGAAGAGAGAAAATTGTTAGCAGAAACGATAAGTTTGTCGGGGTCAGTGCCACTAAAAAACAAGGTTATATCATCAGCATATGCTATTGACTGTACTTCGGTATTGATATTGAAAACGTCATTCATATAAATAATAAATAATAGGGGCCCCAAGATGCTGCCTTGTGGGACGCCTGATTTAATATCATCAGTAGATGATAGGAATGAATTATGAGATACGCACTGCTTACGGTTTTGGAGATACGATTTAATTAGTGATAACATTGTTCCACGAACACCATACATATCAAGCTTAGCAATTAAGATGTTATGATTCAAGAGGTCAAACGCCTTAGAAAGATCTATAAAAATGCCGAGTGAAACCAGTTGTTTTTCAAAAGCTTCGATAATTATCTCTTTCTGCTTTATGAGCGCAATCCCAGTCGACATATTTTTCCGGAAACCAAACTGTGAATTTGACAACAACGTATGCTTGTTAAAAAGCTAATTAGGCGTGAATGAATGATTTTCTCAAGTCCCTTGGAAAATACAGGGAGAATAGAAATAGGCCTATAGTTGGAGAGATTATTTATATCGCTTCCTTTATGAATCACGGTTACTTTAGCGGTTTGCATTCGTAAAGGAAACCTACCTGTTTCTAACACTAGGTTAAATATGTGTGTGAGTATAGGGGCAAGTAAATCTAGTACGTATTTTATTGGCTTTATTTGTAAATCATCTATGTCACGAGATTTACTGTTTTTTAAGCTAAGAAAGGTATTGGCAACCTCGTTTTCGCTTGTGGGAAAAGAGATTAAGGAGTCACTTACACGAGCATGAGTGGTTATGTAATTTCCTGTCAACACAGTATTGCTAGCGGGGACCAAATTCACAAAGTAGTTATTAAAAGCACTGGCTAAACTCTCCCCATCGTAGTCTGTTCCATTCAGAATTATTTTTTGGATGGTCGACTCAGCAACTGGGTGCAAAACGTTTCTGAGTCTCTTCCACAAAATATCTCCCTGTATAGTTTCGTTAAACTGTTTATGATAGTAGTTCTTTTTTGCATGTTTTAACTGTGAATTTAATTTATTTCTGTAACGTTTATAATTTTCCAATGATTTTATGTCCTTAGTTCTAATAAAAGTGCTAAATATCTTGTTTTTGATATTTATTTTTGGCAGTAATTCCGCGGTAATCCACGGCTTACGGGATTTTTTATTTTTCTTTAGTTTTTTGTACGGAAAATTTCGCTTATATATTTCGACAATGTTATCAATGAACTTGTTAAATGCTGTGTCCACAGCTTCCTCATTTGAAACGTAGTTCCAGTCAACGCAACGAATATCTTCACGGAGCTTATCTAGCGTTAAAGTAGTGATTAGTTGGAAAGAGGGACATATTTCTGGTTTGTGTTGTTTCCTAACAGTTTTGGTAGAAGACAAAAAAATTGGAAAGTGATCACTAATGTCAGCAAGTATTACACCAGCGGTTATATCCGCCACATCACGATTTGTGATAAAAAGATCTATTGATGTGGAGGAAGAGCATGTAACACGTGTCGGTATACTAATGACGTTGTGAACAGAATATGCTTCTAACAACTTTATTAATTATGCTCGTGAAGCTGAAGGGGTCAATACATCAATATTAAAATGACCACCTACATATAACATATATTTATTAACAGAGGCGAAATCAACCAGTTTCAAAAAGGTTATAAATCTGGAAAAACAGGCATCCGGCGGACGATAAACAACACAATAGATGTTTGACTCATTTTGTATTGTAAGTAACTCGTAATCCACAATTAGTACTGTAAATTGCGGTATCAACACCGAATTTGTAGGAAACTGAACTTGTAAAGAAACTCCACCTCTTCTCTTATCTGTACGATTTAAAGCGAAATGTTGATAATGAGGAAGGGTGAAATAGGATGATTCTTCATTGTACCATGTTTCACTAAACATAATTACATCAAAACTAACACCAACATTATTAAACAGCAGTTCAAGATCTTCAGTTTTGTTTTTCACTGAGCGAACATTTAAGTGGAACAAATTTAGGTTATATTTTTTGGTTAATTTATGCAAATGAGCAGGGTCAACGTATGTGCTAGGCATTTTGGGTTTTCCATTTGTTGTGTTGTTTTTAGGCGTTTACAATCTTTGTCACATCATCGCTAGTTTGTATCTTGACAACAACCGTGCTCTCAACCTTCTTTGCAAAGATTTGACCGTTCCTAACCCACACATATTTCCAGTTCAATTCCTTTTTCTTTGCGACAGTCTGTCCTAGTAGCCTCTTAAGTTCGGGGCACAAGTGCTCATTGATGTAGATAGGCACTGTTACCGGAAGTCCTACGTCATGGGCCGTCAGCCTAAGGCGACGTGCCTTTCCTAGAATCGAATCCCGTTTCCATCGGTGCGTGAATTGTACAACTATGTTTTTGTTTTCCGGATTATTGCTGACAGGCACACGATGGCAGGTTTCGATGTCGGTATCCAGGATCGACTCACCGATCCTATCACCAATCTTTGTTAATATGTCGTAAAGGTTTTCGTCTGGCTGCGTGGGGATTCCCTTGATCTCTATGTTAGCATTTCGGGAATATTGTTCACAGTGGAGTATCCGGGACGCTGTTGTCTTCAGCTCTTTGGCGAGCTCATCGCACTTGAGGTGCAACCTTTGATTTTCAGCTTTTAGTTCCTTATTCTCGGTGCGAATGGCTTTCAGTTCGCCCTTTATGTCCTCAAACTCCTTGTTCATAAACGTCATGCTGTTTTTAATTTCTCTTAGTTCTTTTCGAAAATCCCTTTCAAATATGTCCTTTAGTTGTTTTAATTCCGTTTTCAACTCGCGTTTGAGATCATCGCACATTGCAGCCACTTCCTTGTTCATGTTAAGAACAACAGAAAAAAAAATGCTTGGCAGCGGCAGCAACAATAGCAGTTCAGGAATAGGTAAAATAAAAATAAAAAGTATAGCCAACCTGCAGTGTTCAAACGTAGTGTTTAGATGGGATGCTTCACGTTGCTGCGCCCGCTGCCAAGCGAGACGATAGATGCGGCCCCCTCGGTTTATGTAGTGATGATCTCGGTGACGTCAGTACGATCGCGCCATTGGGCGATGATCTTGATGCAGAATGACGGGCTCCTCTCAGTTGACGGCACGTGCAGTCGATCTGCTGAGGTGGCCTGGCGTTTCTTGTATGTCTCGATCCGGATAAGCCTGCAGTGTTCAAACGTAGTGTTTAGATGGGATGCTTCACGTTGCTGCGCCCGCTGCCAAGTGACGTACTCCCCATTTACATGATGATAAGCACCAAAGAAAATAATTCTTATATCAGATTTCACGACCAATTTCCGAAAGCGGGTTAAACTGGCGCTCCCATAGTATAGATTTTTCCGCCATGAACAGAAACAAGAGAGAATAAAGGACGTCATATCCGATATATAAAACAAGGAAACCGAAAGCGTGAAAACCGAGCCAATAATCTGACGCAGTCACGCACACACAAAGTTAGACAGGGTTTGATACCCTCGCCATCGCCAAGCGGATCTATCCCTCCACGCGTGATCCGATGGGGAGGAGTGCGTAAGGACGAAACACTGGAATCCCTCGTCAGAAAAGAAAACCAAAATAAAAGAAAGACACACCCACTTTCCGCCCGATAATGACAGTGCAGATCAAACCCCCGTCTCCGGTCGAGCCATTAATCTGACGCTGGGACGCGAGCGACCAAGACAGCTACAATCAGAGCAGCCGCGATAGAGTACCACCTCCACCACCAGGATACAACAGGAACAAACAAACCACCCAGCCGTGGTTCTTCCTTCCTTCCTTTTCCATATCACCCGCATACAAGAACAGAGGGATAGCAGCAAAAATATTGGGGACAGAAAAAGCACGGCAGAACCAGCACGAGTATTAGTGCCCATGTTTTCAGATTGTCGCTCTACGCGCACAATGATGATTTTCGAAAAGGAGTCTATCCCAAGACCTCCTATCTCTCTCTCTTCTGCTGTCTCAACCGCTGCTATTGGCACCACACGTGTGACTAACGCTAAGTTTCCTTCCTTACCTCGGCTTCTCTTTTCCAAACTGGAAGGCTCATTCTTCGTAGCTTGGAAAGGACAAGCCGATTGCCTGCAGGACACGTAAGCACGTACAACTACGAAACGATCATTTTGCCACGACCGAAGACAGGAAACCCGTTTCCTCTCCGCAGAAACAGACGGCGCTATCGAAACGACAGCTGAGGTGGGATGAAAGAAAGAAAAAGGAAAAACATAATCTCGGTTAATCCTGCCGGTTCTGTCGGTCTGTCTCTTTTATGAGCAACAGTTAGTCTTCATTGGCAGGCCTTTAAAGACCTTAGGACAGTGCAGCAGACCGAATCAATGCTCAGGTTCCTCTTTGGGTGGGTAAGACCGAAAGACCTTTTCCAGCACAATTTATATGATCATTGGGCACCGCAAAACTGCCTTGGTTTGGGCCTTGCTTCAACGTCGCAGGGTGCATGCACATAAAAGGATTCGATGCCATAGCAACTGAGAAAAAGTCGGTGCCTTGAAATCGTAAGAAATAGCTGACGGAAGTGAGAAAGAAGAAGGAGCTAGTGAATTATCTGGACGATGAAAATGCTGCAACTTTGGGTGGAGGGGCTAGGGGGAAGAGAAAAAGAAACTCAATTGATAAAAAAAAACGGAAGCTATATATATATATATATTACAGTAGAAACAGGCGAGTAATAAAAGGGAAACAGCCGCGAGGTTTATTTTTCATTCTTGCAGGTGTTGTGCAATACTACCTCTCTTCAGGTGGGGAACGTTTGTTTTGCTCCGCTTCGCGTGAGCCAGGCGGTGGATCGTGAAAAATACGGCGCCGTCTTGGGAGTTTTCTGAATTCCTCTTTCGTCTGGAATATATTGGCAGGAAAGCTCCGTTAGACAGGCTGCTGTGATGCTAGTCGCTGATACCAGCCTTCGAAGATGGAGCTGTGGCCCACGCGGGAGCGCGAAATCCAGATTCGGAGGACAGATTTTGGGATGTGAAGTATGTGTTTGGGAAGACAAATACAACGTGAGGATTTTGCTCGGGCAGAGAGGGCATGGCGGCACACCGGCATTGCGGCACACGGGCATAGCATGAACTTGAGGTAAGCAATCACACCCACCCCAGTTCTGAAAAAAGGCTTACCCAATGAGAAGGCAGACCATATGTAGTTTCGTCTTTGGCGCGACAGTTGTCCGCAAACTAAAATAACTGAGCGGCGAGGAGTAAAGAATCTGAAACCACACTGTACGGTGATATCAGGGAACGCCTTTTCGCTTTCAGTAAGCCGCGTTTCGCCATGCTGATGAAGAGCATCCTCCCATTCCCCCATTGGTATGCATGAAGACAATTAGTTATTATCGTCGTTCTTTGTGTTTGTTAAATGCACGAGCATGGCAAGTATATCTGTAGACGACAGAACGCAGTAAACACCTCCGTGGACGTATTTGGGTCGCATAAATTCATGCTTACTTTGCTTTTTCTCTTTTCGTATTCGCCCCGGCGGTTTATACTGTGGCCATTTTTGGCAGCCAAACATCTTCTCTATCGCCGGCTTGCCTTAAGTGCGAATAAAAACCTGTATGAATAAAACCTGAGTAAAATGAGTACAAGTCAATGCTATTTTTTGTTTCTGATTACTCTGACTGGTGCAGTCGATCACGACACGAAAGAACTCAAGCCAGCTGAAAAATACTGCTTCCGCTAGTGGAAAGACATATGGTGAACGTTTTTTAACATGGCGTCCGGCAAGATTTTGACCGGGAAGTACGTCACGTGAATTCTCCCTGAAGTATAAATTTGTGTGCAATGCGCTGTTTCACGGAGCGCTCCATACTGAGAAGCACAGGACTCATAAAATGGCACACCAATCAATGACCTCGTGACCACGTGCCTATTGAGCTTACATCTACGCAAAAACTGTATGTATACAACTACACATTCAGTAAGCAAAATAAAATGCCATAGCGACAGCGAACTGTGTCAAATTCCTTGGTATATATTCGCGCGCGATCTGCAAGGTGCGTATCCTTATTGGGACTGCGACACTTAGTAATTTATATGTGCCTTCCAGATGAAATTGTCATTCCTTTTAAGAGTTCAGGAGTTATTCCTGCTTTGGCTAGTATAACAAATGTGTTCTGTATGCTGTTTTCATTTTGTATGTGTCTAGAAGCTGCCCACCAACCCCGTATTAATGCCTATTTAGCAGTTGGAACAGTGGAAACAGGTAGTTCCTTAGTTCCTCTTACAATCAACCGCGAACACATGTCTCGATGTGAATCGCCCTCAAAATGTTCCTTGTGTTCTCAAACTTCTCTGTCTTGTAGAACGACATAACTTCGTTCCAGATGTCACCAAGGATGCATACTCTTATAAACTAAAACATCATGACGGAACTCTGCCCATTTGTGTGTTTGTATCATGTGAAGTAATCATGGTACGGCGAGTTTGTTTACTAAAGTTACATTTTCTGACCAGCTGAATAAGTCAATCCTCAGTGTATAAAAACCAAACATAAATTCAAAATAAGACACAAGCGCTCTAATAAAAAAAAAGAGATCTGAAACAAGTTCACATTGTGTAAGTTGCATTTTAACGAGCCATTGTTTCTTTTTTATATTGATCACACTTCCGCTTTAGGTGATACTTATAATACTCAAATATAATTCACTTCCTGGATCCTTTAATTATTCATCATGTTTTTGCGCGCTTACTAGTGAAGTTGAACTGTAACAATGATTGAATAAAACCACACAATGCGATGTGAAGTATTTTCCGGACATGAGGCCGTTCTTACTTTGTCTATCAACAGAGTTTCTGTTTCATATGCCCTCAAACAAAAATAATTCCATTATTTTATTTCGAGTTTCTCGCTCAATGTGCGCAACAGTCGAGCCTTTTGCAGATAGAAGGTGTTGAAGGACTCAGGCATATACGGACATTGCATGACATATAGAAGCAAAGTGCAGGTGAAGCTGCAATAATCGAATTATAGAACCAATTTGTCGAAGGTCACGTTTGAACGAACCACAAACCACGAACCTTCACAATACCAATTACTGCTGTGTCGCTAACAGAGCCAGAATATTTCTTAAAAACATTCCAACAGGGCCTTTTTCTGCAGCTTGGTACCTACAGAAAGTAAGAAATCAACAAGTTATATACTAAAATAAAGTATTAAAAAAACTAGAAATAACGGAAGCATTCAGCTTCAGAAATGAACTTTGCCCGCGGCGTGTTTGGACATGTTAGTTTTCTGTCGGTTCGTATCCAATTACCCCCCCTCCTCTTCCACACACACACATACACACACTTTTGCTTTCAGCTTTGCAGAGAAAACACGCCTCAGCTTGTGTCCTCGGGCAGAGCTTCGCGATGTGTTTCTTTTCATAACCAAGAAAAGAGAACGAGAACAATTTCTCTTCTCGCTCGCCGTGAGCCTCCACTAATGCTGAGCCATATAAATGTTGTGCCCCTACCCTCCCTCTCCTCCAAAACTTGTACTCTTTGGAGAGGAAGGCCTCAAAAACCCGTGCCTCCGGGGTTCGTTTCTGAAATGAAGCGTCGCATCAGAGGTTGTATTAAAGGCGCCTGAGCCGAAGAGTAGTGGTGACGCGTTTGTAAGTATTAGCAAGGGCTTCATCAATACTTTTTTGTAGACACTACTGCCAAAATAAAACCCATGAAACGGCGCTTGTTACTTGGTTGCTAGAAATAAGTAATCATTTTTATTCATTTAGGAAAAGTATGTTTTCTTTTTTTAACCTTATTGTTTATTTGTATGTTTGCCGCTGCTTTCTTTTGATCATATGTGCGTACTATGCGTCTTAGATATTACATATGCTTTCAGCTACAACTTTTTCACTTTTGAATCCTTTTTTTAGATTCCTCATGCCGTTTACTATAGCGTGACCTGTTTCGTGACGTAACATTTTCGTTAGTGTAACGAAGTTTGGGAAAACATCTAGCTGCTCTAGGACGTAACTTCTTTTCATCGAGCTGTATCGACCCGACGTACGCTCGGTTTTTAATGGCGACGCTCTTCGCGTCGTTTCTGGGAAAGGAGCCGAACGAAAATTAAACTTATAAATTGAGAAGCACGGGCGTCTCTATCGTTTCTGGCGTCATGCTTGGGGAAACTACGCTTGCTGCAATCTTGTACGACGCAATGGTCGTTCCGGGCATTCCTCCCGCCATCTATTGCTTCCTTCTCCACTTACAGCCTGTCGTTCGTTCTCCATGCTCCAAGCCTTTAAAATAAGTCTATATTCTTTGAAACCAAAAACTTTGTAGGCGACATTTTCGTTCGTTCGTTTTATTAAAAAAAACATAGAAGTGCCTACAATTTAGGACAGATGACAATATACAGCGAAGTACAAGGCGTCGGAGGAATGAACTCAACTATTTTGAGAAATCTCTTTAGAGCGAAGTTTTCGAAAACAAAGCGTCGTGCCAGCCACTTACGCTTCGGTCGTCTTTCTGTGTTTCCTCCTCTCTTGTTTCCCTCTCCCTCTCTAGCGCCATTCATGACTGTGTTTCACAACCTCCGCTTTCCTTCGGGTTAAATTTTATACTGCGATAAAATTTCCCTCCGTTTTGAAGGAGAAACGCGCGCCTTTCGGAAGTGACGACGAAACAATCTGTTCTGAGACGTTTGCTAAAGAAGCAACTTTGCATGCTAGGTCTTTTTTTTCTTTTTTTTAATATCCTTTAATCTTTTAGAGAGCATCGAGAAGAGATGCGATGACGGCTGAGATAAACGCGCTGCTCGAGTCGAGAAGAGGGTGAGAAAGAGAAAACAGTCTTTTCTCTCGAGAAAATTGAGGCGCCACGGAGTCGCGCCAGGGGTTCCAGGCTGCGCCGTGCCTTCGGACGGGCTGCCGAGGAGGGAGAGAGGAGGGGCAATTTCTCACTCACGGAAGACTTGCTGAAGACACTTACGACGTGTCGCGCGTCGGCCGCGACATCGTGGGAGAGGCAGCGAGAGGAAAATGCGGAGGAGGAGCTGAAGACAGGCGTCACGTCTTCTTCGGGAAACGGACCAATTCAGCGAGTTCCGAGAGTCGATTATTGAGGGCGGTGACGCCGAAGCCCAACAGACGCCACTTGTCACTTTTGCATGGGCTAATGGCTCTCCGTTTTGGTGAGTCTCTATTATTCTTTCCTTTCCTTTCTTTTTTTTTTCGGTCGTAGATTTGAACGCGTGTATAGGGGTTACTAAACTTAAGTTTTGAAAGTTACCTTTTTAGATTACAGCTACAATCTGAATGTTCCCGGAGGGTCTTGCCACATTTTTTTATTGTTCTAACCTATTTACTGCTCCCATTTAGCCAGCGTGGGACAGATGTTAACGATTTTCTTGGAGTCTAAGCCTTTAGGACTAAGTGGGGCAGCTTGAGTGACACGGTTCGACGAAAAGTGGAAAGCTTTACTAGTGTAAATATTCCTCCATTGTCTTCAAGTTGTAAAAAAATAGATACTCGAACAAATTATCATTGTCTTCAACTTTCTTTCTAAATAGCTGGTGTTTAAACACTTTCTTAATAAACATATTGTGTTTGACTCACATGAAACACATTGCGGAAATAAAACACACGTCCAGCGATTTGGAGTTTGATATTTTGTTTTATATTCACTGTGTTTGTAATAAATATTTCCTTATTTATGTGTTCAAATGCTATTTTTAGTTATTTTTATTAAATTATATCTTTAATATATTATGCAAATATTGTTTCAGAATATTGAAGTTACATTTGAATGGACAAATGAGCTCATACCTATTAAAAAAGAAACACGAGAAAAAAAGTAAAGATACTGTGTGGAAATCGCTATCAGTAAGTGAGCAGCATACAGAAAGAAAGGATTGAATACCCGTATCGGTCATTCGATTAGTTTTCGGTTGGTTATCGATTCTGTATTGAAGGTGATAGTCTTTCTCGACAAGGTTGCGCAGCAGTTCCCCGAGTGTGTTTGTATGTGGGTCACGACGCGCTAAATTTAGCGCAAAGATTCCTCCGCTAAAATTGGCAGGATATTAGTGTCACGTTACGTCACAGTGTGAAAGGATACCGTAACTCCCCACTAAATGAAGCCGGAAAGTTTATCTGCTAAGTTTAGGCGAAATTTTGTGTCATGTAACGTCGGTGTTTCACATGACCATGTCATGTGTCGCCACAATGTCGCGTGGCGTCGCAGTGTCACATCAACACCTGACAATAAATTTAGCGAAATGTAAGTGGGCTAAATATATACACGGCAGTGCAAATTTGCGGAGCGGACTGGGCAGTTGCTCGGCTGTCGCTGCACTTCATTTGCAGGACAGGGCGAATAGCAGCCAGTTTTATTGCAGTAAAGTCTGGTTACCTTACAGGCCCAACTCGGACATAACGCAAGGAAGAGGTTTCAACAAAGCATAAAATGAAAGACGTTTACCAATCTCTGTTATGCGAAACTAGAGCGCAGCTCTTCAGGAGGAGGGGAGGGTACGAAGCGGAGGGTATGCCCCTCCTCCACCTCCGTACCCTCCCCTCCTCCTCCTCTCCCCTGCCCCATTAACCTCCTCATTTTCCCCTCTTCCTCCTCTTCTTCACTCCACCCCCTCCTTTCCTCCTCCTCTCCTCCTGCGGCTGAATTTGTTCATGGGTGACGTGACACGAAGTTGTGGCGTCATTTTCCCGCTGAATTTAGCGGGGAAACTGAATTGATGCTGAGGTCACGTGACGTCAATTTCCCCGCTAAAGTTTGAGGTGAAACTCAACCTGCTAAGGCTAGCGGGGAAATTTCCCCGTTTAGCTTAGCCGAAAAATTCGCCGCTAAATTTGGCAGAAAAATTTCCCCGCTAAATTTAACAGAAAAATTTTCGCGCTAAATTTAGGGGAAATTTTACGACGTTTACTTAAGCGGGGAAACATATCATAAAGCAATGCGCGGTTATGCCGACGCCGACGCGGACGCCGGCGCCGACGCCGACGCCGACGCCGGCGCCAACGCCAACGCCGACGCCACTCAACCCGGAAACGGGCGCCTAAGAGCTGCGCTGTAAAAAACACTTGTAATTTGATTGACAGTATACCGGAATACCGAAGCACAAAAGCAATAGTCAGGTATTTTAGACAAACAAAACACAAAATGCTACAAATAGCGTAAAACAGCAACCCGAACAATGAAAAAGTGCAATTAAATGAAACCCATGAAATTCGTGTAGCAGTCGTGACGAAGTAGCACTTCTTTATAAAGAAAGACAATTCAAACCTTCGAGGAAAAATGACACGTCGGCTAGGATCCCAACGGTGTTTGGAAGGTCATTTAAAACTCCGTATGCCTAACGAGAGGTTGGGATTAAATAACATAGCAGTCGTACCGGCAGTATGATCGACAAATGGTATGAGTGCTCTCATCTGAATACCGGTTCTGGTGTTAAATAATGCAAACGGTTGAACTTCACTCTTCAAACTGTATTTTTGCGTATTTATATCAGACGTACGTAACGATTTATCAGTAACAGATTACTTGTAATCAATTACATTTTATTGTAACTCTTTCACGCCTTTATTATGATGATAATGCAATTAATGTACATGTGCAAGTGGGCTGGACAAAGAAATCCGATAGTAATCCCTGGAGAAGGGGAACAAGGTCGACAAAGGGCGAACACAAATCTCCAAATACCACTAGTTGACCGGTGCACGACCGAAGAAGATCCGCCTGGTCCTGGTATCGAGCCAGGGACCTCTGAATTTCTAGTGGAGCGTTCTAGCAACCGAGCTAACCAGGACTAAGACGTCAGTAGAGCAAACGGGTTTTAACAGCTGCCACCAGTCTAACACCAACGAGGCTGAACAGCCTGCATTTTAAGGTTATGATGATAATGAAGTGTTATGAAATATAAAGGAAAAAATAAAACATTTGCTCTAGGTACGTTTACCTCCTGGTTAGCTCAGTTATTAGAGCGCTCCACTGGAAATGGAGAGGTCCCTGGTTCGATACACCAGCCGGATTTTTCCAGTAGCGCAAGGATCACCTCTCCAGGAATTATTATCATTATCGCTGTACGTCGTACTTCAATTACTTTTGTTTTGCGGTTACGTTCGCTGTAATGCAATTACTATCTTTCTGTAATCAAATAAAAGTAATCAATTATATGTTTCCGGAAGAGCTGAATTATTGAGTTGAGTTTTTTCTGCGCAAAAAGAAATCACGCTATCTGCCCATGCGTCACTCGTCTATGTTGCACCAACGTTGAAAACTTTTTTCTCCTAAACAACTAAAGAATACAAAGGTACCAGAAAGATTAGAGTGTCAACGCGCTCAGCGACGTTTCGACAGTCGAGCTGTCGAGATTGCCTCATTTTTTGTGTACGGGTTGTTACGATCCTGGTTTCCCGTGGCATAGGCGACAGTGTTTTGCACTGACCTCATCTAGCGACGAAAAAGGCCCCATATGCAATTTTTATTTCGTTATAAAAAGTTAAAGATGTGACGTGACAAGTAAACAATTACTTTCTGGCAATTATAATTATTTTTAACGCTGAAATTGATTACTGTAATTAGGTATATTTTTCATTGAAGTTATTGTAATTGTAATCTGCTACTTTTTTCAGTAACGCGTACAAGATTGAATTATATTAATAAACATGAACATGCACGTTCTTGTATGTAGGCAAATTACTTGGGTTAAGCCATTATGCGGGATTGCTTGAAACTAAGTCCCTTGAGAGCATAATTAGGATTTTTTAAAAGCAAAACTAAATACTCTCCCACTGAAGGCATCGTTAAAAAATGCTTGACGCTGCCTCAAGCTTCACTTTAGCTTTTTTCTTCTTCTTTTACTAAACCTGCCCGCTTACAGTTGTATTTTACTCGGCCTCAGTGCTCCACGCCAACATATTTTAATGTATCACTGAATCTCTCATTTATCTACAGGAGAGACAAAAAAGAACCTTGAGTGACCTCTTCTTGGTTTCCACATGATTATATTCTCGTATTCTTTATTTCATAGGTTTGTGCCTAGATTTTCTATACGCACACTATTTATTTATTTTTAGATGAAGGGGGGGGGGGGGAAGCGCAAGAATATCATTGCCCCGAATTCAGTCATACGTGCACGTAACTCCTGTTTCTTCTCTGTGAAGGATTCCCAGGCGCTTAATAAAATGAAAAAAATTAACACAATCAAGGAGTAAAAAAGAAGTTATAAGGAAGCCAAAAGTAGAAAAGGACAAGAAGGGCTGGAAAGATTGAAACCCAGACGAGGGCTCACAGCCGAAGCGGCACAGAGAGCCGTATTTTATGCACTGGTCCATTACAGCCACAATGAATAGCGGCAACGAAGTTTCTGCGAGAATGGTCTCCGCAGGACTTAAATCAATTTCCAGGCATAAATGAGTTTTTCTGTTTCTCTATCTTTCTCTCTTTCTCGTTCTCTCACTCTCTCTCCATTTTATCCCCTTGCGGGCTCTGACACAGGGTTGGTAAGGCCCTCACTCTTATCCATTTTTTTATTCGACGCGATATTGCCCTCGCGTTGTAGCCCTACCTGAAAACTAATTGATATGTCCCGACTTCTATGCTTAGCTGTCCGTCGCTTTGTTTTATTGCGTTGTCTTTTTATGGCTTTTGTAGTTACGCTCACTTAGCAGCGTTTTTTATCTGCGCGCGACAAGTGGGATCAAGTCGAGAGCCGGTCACTGCACTTTGTGTCATCCTAAATCCAAGCGTAGTCAAAGGTCAGGATTTGTACGAGCACAGGCCTACACAAACTGTAAGCTCAAACTTGTAGCGTATTCACTGCGCTTGATTGGTTTTGCAGGTGATAGCACACGCACAATGACTTTGAAAAGGCCGTGACGTTGCTCTTTTGACGCTGTTTGATCGGCCCTATGGGCTCGTAGTGTCGGATTGACTCGCACTTAAAGTAAACCGATGTATAAAAATGTCGGGGCAAACTTAAAAAAAAGAAAAGAATCTCAAGAGGCAATACCAATAAAGGCATTGCTGAGACTAGGGCAAGGCCACGTGATGGCAACAGTCTCCACGTTACACTCTGAATTGCGTTAGCAATTATCTGTCGAGCGAGACAGGTCAGGGAGGGGCAGCCGCTTGCGGGTTGTGAACGCGCTTATATTTTCGCCCCTTTCTCCTTTTCTGCTACTCCCCAAAAAAGCCAACGAGCTTTCTTATAAAAAGCAATTCCTTCATCATCCTCATCGCATCAAGGCTCGTTCTGTCGTTGGTAATACGTACTTTGTTGGGGTGTGCAATAAAACTTAAAATCGAAAATCGCCGCGGTATCTCGAATTTCAATACTGCGAAGATAGCCGGTATCCGGGGTTTTCTTTAACACTGCGGTGTGAAAACTATGAAGGACTAAGTGCTTGTCTATTCGAGTCACAATACACGCACCCCTATTATTCTGTGTCTTCGCGTCTGAACTCTCTACATAGCATATTTCTGATTATTCATTCTCAAGCAGGGGAGGCCGCTAGCTCATGTGTCCGAACGGCGACTGGACGGGAAACAACACGAATATTTTGCCTATCGGACGCCTTACAATATTTGCCACCTCGTCGCACCGCGGTACACGGGTGACTGCCTAAATGGCCCCATTCCGTGAACGTCATAATTACTTCTGATTGTGTCATCTAATCGCCGGAGGTTTCGGCAGTCACCTGGACTCCTTCTTGCGAAAAAGTGGCGAGTGGTGTTGATTGGGCGGTCACCACAATTACTGCACCTTCAACGGCCCAACCGGGATATCGATCTTGCTCGAGCTGTATCATTTTGCGCTATGCATTTGAGCAGCTTCTTGGCTGCTGTTCCGCCAGTATAGATCTCCCGTGAGATAACGCACAATTCGCGTGTCCCTATTCGCTCTTTCTCGCGTGAGTTGAAACGTAGTTGCGGCAGTGTGCGAAAGGCCTTCAAATACGTCCGGTTCCCAAATAGACAACGGCTTTCGCAATATTTACGAGATTAAATCTACGCGCTATATTTTTTTTAAATGGTCGGTTTTGCAGTTGTTACACATAATTCACTTTTATAGTGAAAGAATGATGCGTAAAAATTTCCAATACATGTCGGAACCGGAAACATGCCAGGGCTACCCAATAATCAGCGCCAATGTTTGATTTGTTTTTTTGCCAGAAAAAAAAAGAAGAAGAAGTGGGTTATAACCCCACAGTTTGATATTATACACTTTTCTAGTGCTTAACACCGAGGCAAAAATGCTGAGTCACTGGGTTATAGGTAAATTTCCGTCGTCTGGTATTCTGCTGCAAAAAACTACTGCGCATGCTTAGAACGGGTGCAGCAGCCCAGTAAACAAAGGTGGCAGCATGCAGAAGGCAATTAATGGAATGACCTTTAGGGCTTCACTCCTCTACGCTTCCGTCCTTTTCAGGACACTGCCCCTTGTGTTTATCGCAGACTGTTACGATACTGATTACAGCTAATCATATTACATGTAATAGATTACTTTTTGGAGTAGTTTTGTCGTCCTTTCATTATTTGTATTATACAGTAACTACAACAGTAATCTGATTACTTTGAGAAGTGCTAAAATTACTTGTATTTGTGACCATTTTCCCTCTTTCTAATTATGCCCTTGGTTTCTACGAGTTTCTTCCTTGAACCTATTCTCCTAAAAGAGTGGGGTTTACCAAAATTGGGGCATTTATAAAATGAGCAGTGTATTGAAAGTAGTGAATTTTTTCCGCTAATTTGGATGGAAATTTTTGCCGCTAAATTTAGCGGGGCTATTTTCCACCTAAATTTAGCGGGAAAAATGTTCTGCTACATTTAGCGGAGAAAATTTCCCGCTTAATTTAGCGGGGAAATTTACCCATAATGCACGGCGCGGTTACGCCGACGCCGCTCAAGCCAGAAACGGGCGCCTAAGAGCTGCGCTCTAAAACAGGAATGCTAGTTTGAAAAATGAACATGATTCCAAACTACGCAGAAATTCTCAACATGCCACAAAAATGCGGGTGCGGACACAGCGGGATAGAATTTGATCCGCTTACTCGGGGGCTGTAAATGTCGGAAGGCCGCGATCGTGGCATGAGATGGCTTGGACCTTAACGAATCCAGGAATAACAACGGTGCCTAACGATTACTGTTCCGAAACAAAACACATGTTTCCACCATTATGAACTAGAACTTAGATTGCCAAACTAAGTGCGTCGATATTTAATTTAGATCGTATAAGGTTTTCAACGCCTTCATTGCAAGGGGACACATTAAAAAAAGCCTCCGCTTTTTCTACGAAAGTCATTATTCACTGTAAAGGAACCGCTTGCATCGGATTCATTTAAATGCAAAGTGCATTTTGCGCTCCGCAACTGCGAGGAGCGCCTAAGCTGAGCTTGTTCCGCTCTCCTCGAGATTGCGCCTTTGCTATACGCCGGATGGTTGTTCTGTTTTCGTGGTGCATTTTCCAGCCAAATTCCCATAGCCGTAATGTGTCCTCTAATAGAAATAACTTGCGTAAATGTTTCCCACGATTAGGTGTAGTCCGCGCGGTTCGCTCGACGTGAGTGATCAACATCTAATATGGCAATTTAACTCTCATTTCAACTCAAAGGTACGTTTGTTAAAGAAGGTCACTATGGTGAGCCACGGAACTTGATGTGTAAAGAAGGTAACTATGTTGAGCCAGAAAACGCAAATTGCGCGTTTCTTAAAGTGACCACTATGTTGAGCCCGGAAGTTAATGTTGTTGCTCTTGTTTTGTTTTGAAAGCAAGTATTTAGTTTTGCAAATGAATATAAATTATTTCATTACATATTTGTTGACAAAGTGATCAAATTTGGTGCGACCCTCGGCAGCAGCTCGGTAACAAAATCCTAAAACAATAATTTACTTTAACAAGCTCCGAAGCACTCTAACAAAAATCTTTCTCTTGTGAAATATTCTCATGAATGCAGAGAAAACCTTAAACACAAAATCCTATTGACGTAAACGAATATTTTTATTTTTATGTTTATTAATCTTCCGTGAAAGACAAAAGTGCATAGCAATGCCAGCGTTCATTTCCTTTTTCGTCACCCAATCAACCTGCAAAACGCCATGTTATGAGTAACAAAGCTTCTTATCATTCTATTTTATTTACTAACATTAGAAGCTTAATACCAAAAGGAGACGATGTGATTTCTTTGGTTGAGACATGCAACGCAGATTTCCTTGCTCTTACCGAGACGTGGTTAAGCCCTGATATATCCGATAAGGAACTTTTTCCTCTGTATCCAAACTTCCGTGTGTATAGGTGTGATAGATCTGCTAGGAAGGGGGAGGTGTGCTTTTAGCTATAAAAAAATCAAATTCCGACTCGGGTTATACCGATCGTTACCGACTTGGAAGTTGTTTGGGTGTACGTCACTACGAGGCCCCCGTAATAGTGGCTGTGTGCTATAGACCGCGAGATAATGATAAAGAATTTGTTACCAAGCTATATAAGTGTCTTTCTGAAATAACAACTAAATACCCTAACGCCTATGTTACTCTTTTTGGCGATTTCAATTACCCGAACATTGACAGGTCTGCCCTTTCTTCTAGTTGCGCATTTTCTCAAGAATTTATAGACTTTTGTTTAGATTTCAACTTTTCAAATGTTATCACTCAGCCTACGAGGATTACTAATCACTGCAGCAATATACTCGACTTATGCTTAAGCCAAGACCCCTCACTATTCAGTGACATCACGTACTTACCAGGCATTAGTGACCATCTCGTCATCGATTTAACTCTCTCTCTCTCTCTGCTGCTCGTAGATGACATTACTGCGAATTCATTCGCAATTACGCGAGAGCTGATTACGCATCTATCAACTCGAACCTCGAAGATTTTTATCATACTTTCTCAGTTAACTTCTGGGAAAGAACGGTTAATGAAAACTGGACTCTTTTCAAAGATAAAGTGACCTACCTAATCGAACGTTTTATTCCACTGACCCGTATAATATCTGATAACACTAACCCTTGGTACAATAAAACAATTTATAGTCAATCCAATAGGAAAAAAAGACTATACGCGGACTAAGGCTGTAAACACTACGGCTTCTTGGGACGCCTATCACGAATGCGCTAGGGCTTATAAATCCGCCATAAATCAAGCCAAAAGAAAATTCTATAGTATCGACCTCCCCAACATACTAACCACTAAACCAAAGAAGTTTTGGAAAATAATCAATCCGGCACTATCACTTCCTTTGCAATTTGTAGACGACGATGGACTTCCGCTTTCAGATAAGCACGGAGCTCTTGCTATTAACAATTTCTTCTGCTTCATCTTTGCTAACGAGGACTTGCTAAATATTCCCGACTCGTGCCAATCCATTCACCCTCTTATGAATCATATCTTAATTGACCGCGCTGGAGTACTTAAGGCTATAGATCAACTGAAGGTGTCCTCCAGCTCCGGAGGTGACCAAATTAACTCTAAAGTATTTATAAACACTAAACACATCTCTTCCACTTTCCTTTGCGACATATTCTCTCAATCTCTTAAACTCTCTGAAGTTCCATCCGACTGGAAGATTGCTAACGTCATACCCGTTCATAAAACAGGCGATCGCCAAGAAATCAGCAACTATCGTCCCATCTCGCTCACCAGCGTTTCATGCAAACTCTTGGAGCATATTCTCTATTCTAACATAATAAACTTTCTTGACTATCATAACCTCCTTTTCAAGCACCAGCACGGATTTCGCAAGTCATACTCTTGCGAAACTCAGCTAACAGCATTTCTAACTGACGTTTACTCAAATTTCGATTCCAATGTTCAAACTGACGCCATCTTCATTGACTTCTCCAAAGCATTCGACAAGGTCCCCCATCAACGTCTTTTAATGAAACTAAGAGATATTAATCTTCATCCCTCTGTAGTCAACTGGATTTCTGAATTCCTCACTAATCGCACTCAGTACAGTTCTGTTAACAATGTAAAATCTACCACAAGCACAGTAACGTCTGGCGTCTCTCAAGGAAGCGTTCTTGGCTCCCTTCTTTTTTTAATCTACATTAATGACCTCCACCATGGCATCACTTCTGAAGTACGTTTGTTCGCCGATGACTGTGTCATCTATAGACCGATTCATTCACGTCACGATCAACTAATCTTGCAGAACGATCTCAAACTTATAAATCAGTGGTGTCAGAAATGGCCAATGGCTTTAAACTATAATAAATGTAAATCGCTATTCTTTTCCCGCAGTCCACATGTTCTATCCTCCTCTTACCACCTCTCTAGCATCCCAGTAACTGCTTGTTCATCGTATAAATATCTAGGAATTCATCTGACATCTGACCTGTCATGGATCACTCACATAACATCTGTCATTGCCGATGCTAACCGTACTCTCGGATTTCTTCGCCGTAACCTCAGACAAGCTACATCCCCAGTAAAACAACTAGCTTATACTACCTTGGTCAGAACTAAACTTGAATTCACCTCTTCCATATGGTCACCGTGGCAGTCATACCTAACTAACAACCTGGAATCCGTTCAAAGCAGAGCCCTCCGTTTTATTTATTCCGACTATTCCCCTTACGCAAGCATATCAGGATTTCGTCAATCAGCTAACCTTGACACTCTTTCCCACCGCCGCAGGGGGTCTCGTCTTTCTCTTCTTCATCGGATCTTTTATTACAACTGTCATTTCAGACAAAGTTTGCTATCGTCTCCTTACCGCATTTTCCCTCGTCTCGACCATTCTTGTAAACTCCGTCCAATTTCATCGTCAACCGTCACTCACCAAATGTCTACTTTACCATTGGCCATTGACGACTGGAACTCACTGCCTGACGTAAATGTTTCCTTATCTGACACTAAGAAATTTTCTGCAGCCATTAGATTATTTTTTTCTAACCTATAGACCGACACGCTGTTTACAAACAAACCCGCGTTTGCCCACACCGGGTGTGGGCACTGCGCGTGCGCAGAAACCGAATTCGCGTGAAGTGAAGCGTCTGCGCATGCGCAGTACCGTCGACAGCGCCACCGCAGCTGCGTGACGTCAGGGCCGCGTGTTGGTCTATAACTAGATTGCCGCGTGTTTTTGTTGATAAATACTTGTGTTATTTGTTTGTTTTTGAAGTGTTCACTCCTTGCATAATGCCCCCTGGGCCCTCAAGGAATAATAAATGATGATGATGATTAACTGTTTTTGTACATGTAATATGCAGCGCAATGAGTTTTACGTAGAACTTGAGACATGCGCTGTATATATAAAAATTATTTTTACGCTTTCTGAATAATAACAAGTTGAATATGGCTGCCAACTGTGCTATACTTCCGCCCTTTGAATTGCAAACTTCTAGAAAGCTTTAATTATAGTAATACATGTGTAATGCTTATGCGTTTTTTAAACGTTTTTCTGTTAGTAAAGTGTACATCGTAATTGACCAAATAAGACTTCGCAGACGATTAAACACGATTCTAGATTTTTTCCCCGCTTACAAATCATAGCAGATATTTTGGTAACATTTTATATTACAAATAAAACTTTCCATCTTAGAAAATTCTAATTTCTTAATCTATAAGTGGTTCTTAAATGCGAGTTGCGCTCACGCCTTATCGTCCGCAAAGGCGGAAAAAGCATACATTGATGACGTCATTCTCTTCTTTTTCACGATGTTCCACCTGAATGTTTTAGAAAAAAAAATATTTTGTCTTCATTGTTTCCTCGAGAAACCGCTATGAAGCGGGTGGTTAGTAATTTTGCATAGTGTAAGGAGATAGGTGTGTCTGAACGGCGTTGGCTCGCCACTTAGCAAGTCTGTCGAAGGATCGCTCCTATCTCTGACAATTGCCGTAAGATGGCGCAACATGACAAAAGCTTGCGCAGCCATCCTCATTCGCGCACACGTTCTCAAAATCACAAAATTTGCGACCGTAATTTTCTATTGTAGACCGTAGACGACGCCACGCGTAAGTTGGTCCCATGGGGACTACGGCGGTCTGACCCGCCACCGCGGTGTAAGATACTTTTTGAGGACACACAGCACCGCGAACGCTGCAACGTGATTGACTAGATAAAGTCCAATTGACGTTTCCAAAATCTCGCAAGACGCACTATGGCAATTCGATCTACGCCGCGGGTAGGAGTACCAATAGTTAGAAGTAGCGGTGCATGTTTTCTTAACATTTCGCGATTTCAGAGCAAATGAAGCAGAACAATAACACAACAGGGCCTATTCCGTGTTATGATGCTTTCGCTTTTTTTCTCTTTATGTTCTGGAGTCGCAGTGGTAAAAACGAAGGAATGGGGCCACTTCCAGGAGGTACGGAGCGTACGAGCCGTCCCGAGCGTGCATCGGAAGGGCCCCACAATTTACCGTGCCACGCAATGCAATGTGGGATTGACGAGAAGCCTTGTGGGATTTTCCGGAAGGGTCTATTGACGCGCACCCGAGCGGCCACTGCAGCGCCGTCAGCGTCTCCGCCAACTAAACAAAGCAAAGCAAAAAAAAAAAAACGAACAAAAGCAAAACGTGTTTTGTTCCCATGGCACCGGGCACATGGGCGCTTTCCACTCGGCGGGTCTGCCTCGACCACAAAGGCTGCTGGCTTGAACATCGCGTCACAGATCTTTCAACTTGACGGTGTTCATAAAACTGCTCTTGACGCTGTTGAGGCAGTACACTAAGGTCAATTGCGAAGCTGTGTTATAGCGATGCGCGGAGGGCAAATGCCAGGTTCACCATGACGTGGCAGACCCAGAACACGACTTTAAAAACAAGCGTGTTTCCCATAGAGGCGCATGGGAACCTAGGACAGTTACAGACCACCACTAGCCAGTAATCCAAGAGCGTTCTGATGACGCCGCTTGCAAGCAAAGCGAGGAGAAGACACGACCTGGCAGCTGCGATGCGCGCGGTGTATACAGTATGTATATCTTAAATCGTGCCCTCCACTCACTCGTTCCAACCTGGTAAACAGCGGTGTACTATGTTATTTGATATTTTCTCACGAGCTAGGATATGTTGCAACTAGGATTGACTCATAAGGGAGAGGTGATTTTACTTTGGTAACTTGTACTCTGGTGAACTCATTCTTCCATATTTAAACTAGAAACTCGGCATTATATAATCCACCACTATTGAGAAAAAAAATGTTGTTACACGTGAGAGACTTGGTTCCAGAATACCTTAGTAGGAAACTCGATGAAACAACGAAGGTCATGAAGAAGGGGAGAAGCTTCTTTGTTGGCTTGGTGGCAGAAGATCAGCCTGGCGCAAAACAATCATCCGGTTGCTCAACTTAGGTCACTTTACCCCAAAAAAACCAACGGAATGCTGGAAAAAACGTTCGCGCTGGATTGTGAGACGCCCATGCAGCTTCGTTTCAAAAGTATTTGGAGCCAAAAATTTTGCAAATGGTGGATTCAGCCGATTTATTTAGTTCCTTCTAGAGGCTAAGGCGCCATGAGGTCCCCGCTGTATAATCTAAAACTGGAAATATCAAAGCTACTGGCGAAAGCGTTTCGCTGGCGGGTGTGTTTTAAGACGTCATGTTCGGATTTCGCCCTTTCTTATTTCGATTCATTCTCATTTAAACCTTTTCATGTCAATCATATCACAACTTCCAAAACTGATTTTTTTCTTTTTCTTTTGCATTTGTGCCTATTCGCATTTGGTCTCGTTCGCACACGGACCGAAGGCACCTGGTACGTTCTCAGCCCAGGATTAACTATGGCGGCTCGAAGCGTCCGCTGCAGTTCATTTTAAGAATATATAGAGTGTGGTGGAGAGGAAGAAGCCACCCCGAGGGCATCCCACCGCAGTCCGGAAAAGTGGGCGCCTATAATGTCGCGCTTCGAAACAAAGGCGCAGTTCGGTCTTGTTATTGCCCAGCGCCTGCGACCATTTCTGAAAAAGACACCGAACGGATCCTTATTTTCGCGGCGTGTTTCAAGGGCAGAACGGACGTATTCCAGAAACCATTGGCCAAACCGTGGGATCAAAGCAGGTGTGTGTGTGTGTGTGTGTGTGTGTGTGTGTGTGTGTGTGTGTGTGTGTGTGTGTGTGTGTGTGTGTGTGTGTGTGTGTGTGTGTGTGTGTGTGTGTGTGTGGTGTGTGTGTGTGTGTGTGTGTGCGTGCGTGCGTGCGTGCGTGCGTGCGTGCGTGCGTGCGTGCGTGTGTGTGTGTGTGTGTGCGTGCGTGCGTGTGTGGCTGTGTGCGTGTGTGTGTGTGGGGGGGGGGGCGCGAGCATGTTAGGCAGCTCCAAGGGGGGGGGGTTTACTCGAAGAAGCTTCTTCGGGGATATGCTGTTGACCAAGCCATAACATCGACACTTTGAGGCTCGAACTGCCGCATTTGACCTTTTTCTTGGAGAAAGAAGCGCGAAGGCTTTAACGAGAACGGGCTTAAATGATAACCACCCGTTTAGGGTACCTTTTAGCATCTCATTTACAAAAGGGAGCGTGCAAATGAATCGCAATGCCGCAAGGTAGGGCCACACTCTTATGCCAGCAGTTTTGTCGGCGGTACTCGACGCTTTTCGCGAGTGCGTGCTGCTAAAGAGCGTTGTTGGGTGGAGCGCTACCTCCAGCACGGGCTTGTTGCATCCATTGTGATTTGAATATAGGAGGCTAAAGTGTTATTTAGAGGCCGACGTACTAAAACCTCGGTCTTCTGAAGGTAATATAATCCTCTTAGCGCCCTCCTCTTCTGAGTGGCGAAAAGAGCCGTGTTAAGGAACCTTGAAAGGTGAAGAGGATAGGGGAAAGGAAGAATTAAGGTAAACTGGAAAATGCGAAATGCACGTCGGTCTTTTGGGATAAAAAGCTCGCACTGGAGGTGGAGCTTCTACTGTCTGAGCGCATTGAGCCGACCCTATATTGATTGGCCATGACCCCAGCTTGCTGGCGTTACCTACAGGTCAATAAACGTTGGGCCTTCGACTATAATCTTTTTTTCAATTACTAGTTTTTGTTGAAAACATACCACGCAGAGGCAGAGGAATCGCGCACCGGCCCTGGACTGTTCCAAGTTCCAATTAGAAAAGAAAAGAAACAAACACCCCATGCATGGCTTGACCGGACTGTTACGCGCTGGCAGAGAGCCTACACTTTAGAAGTAGAGACTAAAACCATAAAGAGCGTTTGAGATGTAATGGCTGAAGCCTCCTGTGGAGGTTGGTCGCAAGTTCGTATGTGTTGCGTCGTCTCAGGGCCACGACTAAAGAGGGCGCACAGACGCCTGGAGAATATTAAAAAAAAAAAACATTCGACTCTTCCCTCCAGCTTGTATTGCAAACGGGGTTCATAAACCACGCGACTCCGACCGAGCATGTATTTCAGGCGCAATATGCGCTGATGGCGATGAGAGTGCCACCTCACACGCAACGTAACATGGCAAGACTGTCGGCGTCCATCGACACTCAGGAGCGGCGCCGGCGCAGTTAGGACTCAAGACACAGGAATACAAACTTAACAAAGGTTTATTGCATAGCGCAAAGTTCTGGCGGAAGACGAAGAACTTCCAAAGAGCCGCTTTTCTGTTGCCTCCCCTTGGCGAGGAGGTGGGCTCGTAGTCGTGAATTCCCCGAGAGAGACACAAGCACGTCGCCTTTCGCAGATTCTCGGCGATCGTGGACCTTCTGAGGACACGACACAGGTGCTACTCCTTATCGTTCATTCCGCACAATCACAGGCATCTAGGAGAAGAGTTTGGGGTTTGAAGCACATTTTCTTGCATGTCTTCTCTGGGAGTATCCGAGCACATGGTAATCAGCCACAAGTTTTCCCGGCAGTGATTTACAAGCGCTGGTGAACACTGTGAACAACATTCCTCCACCTCACGATCCAATTCACAGCCACCGTAGAGGCCCATGTTTTCTAGCCCTAAGAGTGTCTACGTAAGTTCTAGACACTGAGCCAGGGTAAGCTCGCCTCGGTCCTCAATACTAAGAGATTCTTTTCCCTCTCTTTTCATCGTGTCCCTCTCCTTATCCCTGCGATCATGCTCTCAAAGAATTAAGGAAGGGATTATTTCTTCTTTCCACGTGGTCCCCTGAACATTAAACTGATAATGAAAGATATGTCACTGTACCCTTTGACTAATATCTCTTTTGTTACCAGACCATTCAACGTTGTTTCCCTCTTTTTTCTTTCAAAACGTCATTTAAACTTTGTTTTTTACGTGTCGCATCTGCCGCAGTAACTGCCGAAGCTTGAAGGGGATTTCCTATCAAAAGGAGAAAAATAAAATATTGCATGCCAATATTTGACTTTCGTACCGGAAAACGACTGCAGAACACTTGAACAAATATCTAAAAGTGATGTTCAATTATTGTTTTTTTTTAATTTCTTTATAATATCGAATAAAGTATTCTGAATTATGTTGATCCCTTATAATTTTTATTGTTATACAACGTAATATTTTTGACAGCTTTCAATTTATGAAGAGCAGCGCATCATAGCGTATTATTGACGTATATTTCGTGGAGGTTGTGCACACTCGGATTGAGCAGGTTTTTTCTGCTTTATTTTTAGGCCACAAAATATTATTATTAATTTCATTAGTGGTCTTGGAATAGTTTTATTAAATTTACTCAAATAATCTGTGCCCTGTTTACAGACAACGCATGTATGACTACGCGCCTTCAGCAAATGACGAGTAAGATATAAAAATCATTCATATAAACGCCGTCTGCGCTGCAGGACTTGCAGAAAAACCATTTTCATGCTTCCTTATCAGCTTGGCCCCTTTTGGAGATTGCTGTAATTGACTGGCATGAATTTGCATTTTGCTTGCTGAGATATAAAGATGCATGGCATTGATACTAGTTAATAAGTACCTTTTTGTCTCGATGTTTTTTGTGCTTTTTTCTTACAAAGGATTCCCTTATTAAAGTGGGGCATATCTTGGAGCAGTCATTTGGTGGCATAAATTGTAATCTTCTTTCATAAAGCAAATCTGCACATGCTTGAGGAATATTAAAATCCAATGCACAAGGGAGGGTGCAAACATCTCTGCGAAGAGACTTCATGATTTAAACAGTTTCTCACCAATTAAACTTGTAACAAGCTGTCTTACAAAAGAAGCGGGACTAACTCATCAATACGTCTATAACAAAAAAAAACGTCATGCACTTCTCTTTAAAAAAATCATCAAAGAGCGTATAGAATGTCTCACTGTAGGCATAAAAAATCTCTCGGCAGATCTTGACCGACTGCGTTGACGCATGCATGCTTTGAGGACTTGAAGCAAAAGCTCTCATTGATATTCATCAGTTTGTATCCCGTTGCTGTTTTAACCGAGCTTTTGTCAAGTTCTCATGTGCCGTTTTTATATCGCAGCTGTTTATTAAGTGAGCTGAGGAAATAATTGACCCGCTGGCCTGTAGGCCAGCATTTTGTGCAGCCAAAGCCACAGCGCTGGCGAAATCTAATTCATTGTAGACAGAGTCATTGGAAGAACTGGCACCACTGGAGCGGCCGCTTGTGCAAGAGCTGTTGCTGTGTTCTGTTGTGCTTTCCCACGATGGTACTGCAAGAAATATAAGAAGCCAAAAATTAGAATTTAGATCCTGTTGTTTCCTAGCAACAAGAACTTGGCGCCCAACATATATTGTCAGAAACGTTTGCTTTCGTTAACTAAGGCACCAAACATGACCAACAAATCCAACCCTGTAAACCCCTACACCATTATGAGCTTTTAATTAAAATACAATTCCCATATGAAGAAATACAGGTTTATTAAAGATGCACACAAGTGTAGTTACGTTAATAGCTGGCTTTTTTCACGACTGCTTTGCATATTTGATGAAATTATAGATTACTACCCTACACAATCGCGGCTCGTCAAGGCGAAATAGAGCAAGGAATGTCTTGTTGTGGAATACTGTAAACGACTAAATTTTCGCGAGGTACTAATTTTCGCGAATTTCGCGAATCGCCTACAAACGCGAAAAATACGTCCCGCGAACAATTCGGGCAATATGTGAACGCTACGGAAGCTACACTCGATTCGCGAAAATTAGAACCCGCGAATAATTTCAAATTTTCAGCTTTGGCCCGATTCGCGAAAATTAGTGCCCGCGAAAATTAAGTCGTTTACAGTATGTCCTTGTATCAGACCGAAATATGGGCCTTCTCAATGTACAAAATTAGGTTCAATAAATATTCGGTTTCAGTCCAGAAAGTAGAGCTTTTCAATGCACAAACTTTAAGGACATCAAACATTCTATGCTGGATATGCAAACATTTGGGCCACGAAAACAAAAAGGTGACAGTAGTAGTACTACTGCTGTATGCTTAAATGAGAAATAATTTTTTGATATCCAGTAGAATATTTTCGGTTTTTAGAAAATGCAGAACAGGGTTGTAATATAATTTTTTTCATAGATGCTTGTAGCAATACTATCGGAGCATTTTTCTTTAGGAACAATTAAAGTAAGCTTGTAACCGTGCACATAAGTAGTATAGGCGATGTCAAAATCCTGAACGGTGTGTTTTAGGCACATATACTTAACACCGCAGTGAATAATCAGACTGAAATTTCAGACAGGTTTTCTTAAATAGTGGACTATGTTGCCAAATGAAAGTTCTGTCAAGAAACTACAATATCTTTGTAATAAAGCAATTGACAGATTTACAACCACTATTTCTTTCTGCCAAGAAAGAAACACGTATTAGCTTGTGTAGGGGGCAAGGAACCTTACATTATTCTACGCTAGCATAATTTCAATTACACTTTTACCAAATGCATGCTGAGACCCATACATCACCGTATTTGCTTTACCTATGCGGAATGCTAACACGAAATCAACACGCATATTGCACGTCTAGAAGACATGCTAATGAATATTGGCATTTTATGCTAAAAGTGACTAAACGTCTTAAACTTGGATTATTTTAAAATGTTTATTTGTATTGCTTGAACTGATTACAGCGTCTCAATATAACTTACCATGACTCGGTGCATAGTCTGTGTCTCCAGCCACACTGGACTCAAGGGACCGTGGCCGTGAACTATTTTCTCCATCCGACTCTCCATTCAGGGGATGATAAATATTTCCTGGTTCAACAGAAGGATATGTTTGACTAAGTTGACATTGCATAAATATCAGTGACGATGCTGCGCCCATAGAAGATGAAGAAGAGTTGATTCCACATATTTGTCATATCTTCAGATGCGTTTAATACATTAAATATTTGTATATTTTTTGGTTTTTAGAAGCGATCTTATTTTCATACACGAAGTACTTGGGATGCCAAAACTGTGAATAATTATCTCGAGACACTGCCTGTTTTCAGATACTGTGACAGTGTCTTGTCTGTGGGGTAATTTGGAGGTTGCACTATGACTAGGCACGGGGTCACTGGTGCGTATCATGTAAACATGCATCATGTGAGTCTGCGGTGCAGGCTTAATAATAACACACTCAGACATCAAGCACCCTCTAGGTTGAAGCAGGGATAGAACAACTGTAAGTAGAAAGGCGCGACTCCTCGTGCATGCGGGGCAGCAGAGAAGCGGTTGGGGATTTTGTTCCTATGAGTACAGGTCGGTTGTAGGTGGAAATTACTTGTACATAACGGAATCTGCTTTTTGTTGTTTAACTTCAGATAACAAACTTTTTATTTTAGATTATATTAGGATCATGCTCTTAGAAAGACGGATAGAACACCACCGCTGTCACTACACAGATATATCTAATCGGACATTGCAGTGAAATGCCATAAAATATTGAGCCTGCACCAACGACACAATGTGACCACTTGTCTGAAGTCTTTGAAGACTAAGCAGGAGTCATATCAAGCATCCACCTGAGACCTCCGATACCATTTACCTAACCAAAATGCTCCTCCTCGTCAGCTCCTTTTTAAAATCACCCCCATGAGAAGCGTGGTGGTGGTGGTGGTGGTGCGCCGTTTAGGTTTTACGTCACCTAGGTTAGCCTAGCCCTGATTCGCTGGAATCGGCAAGTGACGACACTGAGAATCGCGAAAATTTGCCCTCTTATGTCTCTTTTTTTTTCTCTTGAACTTAGCAAGTGCTTATAGTCCAGCTTTTTACGATTCTCTCCAAAGATTTGGTGGGTGCTCGCTCGATGTTTTATGGTATAGAATGGGTATGCCTAAACCAAATCCTAATTAACTTATACTGAACATAGTACATATTGCTATGATAAATACTGGAATTACCTAAAGATGGTTCTTATGCAAGAAAAAACAATTATAGACAGAATATGTAAACTTTGCGGCATATAACCAAGCTACATGTCTGACTAAAGATAATCCTTTTCTCAGGCCATGGGACGAAACAAAGTTTATTACAACTTCAAATTAATTTTTGTGCTATACCAACTGACCTTCAAGCGTCGCGAGGTGCGGGCCAGACAGCTGAAGGGAAGGTGAAAAGGAGTGCGACTCGCTGACTAGTGACGGAAGGGACGACTGCACCCCTCTGTCCATGAGAGGCTGGCGGAAGGGCGATGGTTGCGTCGGCATCTGTGGCTGCTGCGGTGGCCTCAGCAGCGGCCTGAGATCCCTCGTGGTGAAAAGGGCGCCCGTGATGGCGTCTGCGTAGCAGGTCCCGAGGCTGTCGTTGAATTTGTCAAGACTAGCCCTTGGGGAGGGAGCTATGAACCTGGGGGCTCCGTGTACCACCCTCGCACTACTTGGAGAGGCCTGGGAGCAGCCCGAGAGTAGCTGCACAAGGAAATCAGAGTGCATCAATACAAAAACTTGAAGGCAGGCCATCTTAATCGTAGGAATCGCGGTATTATAACATTTTCCTACGTTTTCAGGTCAATAGCAGTAAGTTATATGGGTGACTGAAAAAATAGGGAACATGGTTTCCCTCAGGCAATCTGTATTTGTCCTAATCGTAGTACTAATTTGGAACTCACTTCCACCTTATTAAAAGTGAAGGCTGTGAGTATGAACCGATAACACTGAAAGAGTAGTTGACCATGTAAGAGTTAGGATAGGGGAAGCTATTAAAGGAATATTAGATGTATTAGTGTAGAAATAGACTGGGGCGTTTCTGTGAATACTTTCAAAAATCCCTACCAATAAGGTGAATAAGGAAAACAAAATTTTCGGGAACAAAGTGTCAGCCATTGCAGCGTCAGGGTCCGAAAAATAAAGAAACACTAATTATAAAAATAATTACTTTTTTATTTAATTTCCTAATTATCGAGAAAAACATAAGGCTTCAATTAGAAACTTGTTGAGCAACAACGAAAACCCTTAGATCAGTCAGTTTTAGGGGGTCTTCAATCACGCGAAAATGGTGAGGGTGCATAAGGTGCACGGTGAAGGTTGACCTTCCCTTCTGCACCCCATTGATGCAGAAGAGGAGGTGGAGGGCTGGCGATGCGAAAACCTGAATAATTTTCTAACGTGCCCTTTCGCATCCCCAGCCTACCGCCTCTTGCAGGAAGGCAAACTTAAGTACACCTTCACTCTTCCCATATGCTTGAAGGCCTCCTAAATTTGACTCATCTTGAAGTTTTTGATGACGCTCAGGAAGTTTCTTATCGGTGCCTTACGTTTATTTTCAATATTCAAGAGGTTAAAGGGCAACTCCGGTCCATACTTTCGACTTTGGGATTATGACTGTTTTTAGTGCAGTCAGCGTCCCTGAATTGCAAGGTGTACTTTTTTTTCGTTATTGTGCGTAGTTTTAAAGATATCGACGCCTCAAAGTTTTGTTTGGGGCGCGGCCAAGAAAACCAAAACTAGCCGCTCGAGGCCCCGGCAACACTGGAAATCAGCCGCTTATGTGAACATGACGTCAGGATCGTTCTCGTTCAACGAGTACGCAAGCCGAGTGGCACCTACCTCTGTTGCGCTAGCCATCTAAAGATAGGAGGTAAGCTGATTTTGTTTTAATTCTGTATACGTGGTAGTTATCCAGCATATGTAGCAAGAGTTAGTGCGTATACCCAAAAGCTAGCGACTGGAAAACCCGTGAACTCGTACGGGTACGGTGCCGTACTCGGCGGCCGCCGCCGTGCGTGCGCTATGCCGTACACTCGTCGCTTGTAAAAGCTAGCGACTGGAAAACGAGTGAACTCGTTCGGTGCCGTACTCGGCGGCTGTCGCCGTGTGTGCGGTCTTCCGTAGTCGTCCCTACGCCTAAATTGTCATCGGGGCTCCGTGGATGGAGCGGCGTGGCTCTACGCCGCGCTAACAGTGACGTACAGTAGTGGTGGTCCTCTCGCCTTCGCGCTGCGGGTCAGACCCAGACACAAAGCTTTGAGGCTCTCCGGCGCGGGCCCCGGCGCCCGAACACACGTGTGCTGGGCTGTACACGTCTGTTTTTCGTTCTTTTTCCTCGGGCTCGTAAAAGCCGAAATCCTAAGTCACCCACACCTTCTCCAATTTCCGGTCTGTTGGAAACTCGTGAAAAAGTACCTCCAGGTTGCGCAGCGGGTTGTTTGAGCAGCCCACAGCGCTACAAGTTGCACTCGGCATCTCTCGAGGAACAGCTGGGCAGTCTTGGGCGCACCGAGTTGCTCGCTAAAACATGTCTTGGAGTCCTCACAAGCAAATAAACAAAAGGCTATACCGAAGCTACAATGGCTACAGATAAAAGCAAAGGCTAAACACGCCAATCACAAGCCGAAGAAGCGGTGGTAGCGGCTCAAAGAAGCGCACTCCGCGCAAGGCCCGGACCGGATGAAAATAAGAGAACGATACTGACGTCACGGCCCAATGTTGCTTTAGCGATCGGAAACCCGCTGGCTTCCCGCTAAGAAGCCGCGGCTCGCGGCGGGTCGCATTTTTATTATCGTCATTAGGTGAGAATGCGGCGCCCAACCGACGTAATATTTTGGCTGGGGTCGTATTTTGTGTCACTACAGCTATACCAGTAATTTATTTCATTTTGAGTTGTTGTATTCGCGTAGACTAGGTGGCTAGACCGCCCGAATACTTAGGTTTATTGATCAGGAGCGGATCAGCGTTCGGGCACGACTGGCTTGCGCCATCGGAGGCTCGTGTCTCTGTCGCGCTCTGCGGACACGCGCTCTGGCCGCAGATCGCTTGAGATATTTGGTGGTCGCGTGGCTCCGCTGGCCATCACACTCCTTCCCCTCTAGATGCTGTCGCCATATCTATCAGGAGGCCGTCTTGAACGTTGTGGTCTAGAGGTAGGTGGCGGAACCATCTGCCCATCAGGGTGAACATCAGTTTGAGCCTCTGCGAATTCCTGTGCTTCTTTTGGTGATGGCTGCACAACCATCGGAATGGTCCACTGCGCAGGTAAAGCTTGTGGGCTATTGCTGATGCCTTTTGCTGAAGATGGTATCGTGACCACTTGTCCTGAAGCGTCTTGTGCGGGATTCCTGATATGATCTTCGTGCCTTCGTACATTGCCATCATTTGTCTTCACAACCCAAGAACGGAATCCTAGCCTTTTAACTACTGTTCCTGGTATCCACAACGGTGTTCCTCTGAAGTTTCTAATAAATACGTTGCGGTTGACCGAAATCTTTCTAGGAGACGTGACTGGTTGTGTCGCTTCTTCATCTCGATCTCTCTGCGGTTGTAGACGTGTGATTGCTGTTGACAATTCTCGACCGAACATGAGCACAGCCGGCGTCTTTCCTGTCGTGAGACTGATTGTGGTATGTTGTTTAAGCAGGAATCGAGCAAGCCGGCATGACAGCTTCCCGTCTTGTCCTTAGATAAGGCCTGTTTAGTTTCGTACACCATTCTTTCTGCTTGTCCATTGGTCGCGGGATGGTATGAAGCACTTGTTACGTGACGAATACCGTTATTCTGTAAGAATTGTTCGGTCTCGGCGGATACAAACGATGTACCGTTGTCGCTGACAATCTTACGTGGTACTCCGAACGTTCCAAACAAGTTTCGGAGTTCTTGGATCAGTGAACCGGAGTTGATGTCGTTCATTTGGCGAACTTCGAGCCATTTGCTGAAGGCATCAACAACTATCAATTGCATTTTTCTTTCCACGGGTCCGGCAAAGTCGACATGTATAGTGTCCCATGGCTTCGATGGTCGTTGCCATTCCGGAACAGGTGCCTTGGGCGGTGCCCGTTGGTGCTGTTGGCAAATGCAGCATGTCCTTGCCTTCACCTCGATATCTTTGTCTACTCCAGGCCACCAGACGTAGCCACGAGCAGCCGCCTTCATTGTCACCATGCCTCGATGACCAGCATGCAGTAAATTGAGTACCTGAGCTCTGGCTGCGCTGGGGATGACCACTCGTGATCCTCTGGTCAAGCAGCCGTTGAGCGTCGAGAGTTCTTTGGCGACACTTTTGTATTGCCTGCAGTTATCACCGTTGAGCTCTTTTACGCTGCCGTGATGTACAGCCTTGTATACTATCGCTAAGGCTTCGTCTTGTTGAGTGAGTGCTGCATTGCGTTCTGGAGATAGTAGGGGAATCGGCGAGCATGCAAGCATCAGCACCTCACCTGGGGTGCAGGGCTCGTCGATATCAGCAGGAAGAGGTAGCCGGCTGAGGGCGTCTGCGTTTTGATGTAGTTTTCCTCGTCTGTACCTTAGTTCATAGTCGTAGGCACCGAGTTTTATACACCATCGTGTCATACGCGGGGATAGAACTTGGGGTATGAGCTTCGAGCCTCCCAGTATTCCCAAAAGTGGTTGGTGGTCGGTGTAGATTACGACCTGTCGTCCAGCGATGTACTCATGGAAATGGCATACAGCGTAGACGATGGCCAACCCTTCTTTATCCAACTGGGAATAGTTTTTCTCCGCGGCTCCTAGTGTTCTGGACGCAAAAGCGATTGGAGCTTCGCGTCCATCGGAGTCTTTTGAGCGAGTACCGCTCCAATGCCGTATGGAGACGCGTCACAAGACAGCAGCAGGGGCCTATTCTCGTCATAATGCTTGAGAACGGTCGAGTCCTTAATCAACTCCTTAAGTTTGCGAAATACCTCCCTGTGACTGTCCGTCCAGAGCCATGGCCTGTCCTTCTCAAGAAGCTTGTAGAGGTCTGCTGCGACCGTAGCTCTGTTCTTGAGGAAGCGATCGTAGAACGCAAGCAACCCCAAAAAAGCTTGCAGTTCCTGTCTTCCGGTTGGCTCTGGAGCGTCGAGGATCGCTTGCACCTTGTCAGCGGTTGTATGAACACCTGCGGCGTCAATCCTGTGTCCCGGAAATGTAGCCTCGCTGACTGCAAACTTGCATTTTTCTTTCTTGAGTTTCAGACCGCAGCTGTCTAGCCTGGATAGAACTTGGTCCAGACGTTCATTATGCTCTTCTATGGTTGCTCCGCTGATAATGATGTCGTCAAGGTAGACGCTTATACCTTCGATGCCAGCTAGTGTCGTCTCCATCATCCTCTGGAAGATCGCTGGCGCTGCTGAAATTCCAAATGGCAGCCGTGTCATTCTGTACAATCCTTTAATTGTGTTGATTGTCAGGACAGCTGCCGTGGACTCTGTCACCTTCAACTGCTGGTACGCTTGGCACAAGTCCATTGTGGAGAAGATGGTCCCTCCTCTGAGGTTTGACAGGACTTCTCCTGACGTAGGTAGCGGATAACTTGACTTTTTTTATGCGGCGTTCACAGTGCTCCTGTAATCGCCACACAATCTGATAGCTCCGCTCTTTTTCCGGACGAGTACGAGCGGCGTAGCCCATTCAGCGTGCTGGACTGGTTCAATGATTCCTTGCTGCTGTAGCTGCTGAAGCTCGAGCGTTACAGCTGAGCGGAGCGCGAGGGGAACCGGGCGAGCTTTGCAAAACTTCGGCGTTGCTCCTTCCTCCAGTTCCAAGTTCACTGGGGGTCCCATGTAGCCGGAGATTTCATCCTGGAACACCTTGGGATGTCGTTGAAGGACTGCTTCCACCTCTGGCGGCGTAGTTTGTTGCTGCACCAGGTTGATTCCCTGTACTCTGATGTGGAGTGCGTCGAACCAGTCTCTGCCCAAAAGGTTGCAGCCGGACCCTTTCATCACTAGCAGTGGCAGGATATAATCTTTTGACTTGAAACGTACATGCACTTGAAGCGAACCGAGAAGTTTCAGGCCCTCACCACTCCAAGTGAAAAGTTCCAAGTCATTCTTAGTGATTTTCGGGGGATTCTTAGGCCACGTGGAGCGAAATGTCTCTTCGCTAATCAGTGAACAAGCGGCGCTAGAATCAACCTCGAACTGAAGAGGCTTGCCCTCAATCTGAAGAGAAACGTGAAATTTGGGAACGTGCCTTCTGGTGGACAGCTTGTTCAGTTCAGAAAATGAACTTCTGGAAGAACACGTCGGCTGGCTCCCGACCTCCATCACTGGTTCAACGTTGTGATTCGTTTTCTTGCGTCCGGCTCTGCCTTGGTGCTTCTTCGTCAGACACGCCTTTTCGATATGTCCAGTCTTACAATACCGACACTCAGTCTTCTGGAATCGGCACTCTTGTGGCTCGTGCTGACCCGTGCATCGGTAGCACCGACGTTCTTCGTGTGAAGCAGAATCCTTGTCGGCTTTCACAGTCTTGTTTATTTGGAGCTCCTCCTGGTTCTTGATGGCTTTCTGCTGTTTGTAGGCGCTCTCTGCTCTGACGGCAATGTCCAATGCGCTGGTGAACGTTAGGTCTTTCTCAGCAAACAGCCGTTGTTGCAGGAGTTCGTCGCGGATGCCGCAGACGAACCTGTCGCGCAGCATCACTTCTAGCGGCAGTTTGGTGTCCACTTGTGGCATCGCTTGCTGCTGAGTGCTAGCTGCAGCACCGGATGTTTGAGATGACGCTGGAAGCTGCGTTGTTGTTGAAGCGATTTGCGCAGTTGCGGAGGGCAAGATGCCGAAATTACAGTCGCCTGCTAGCTGCTTGAGAGCCGCAACGTAGCTACTTATTGATTCTTCCGGCAATTGGTCTCGCCGTTGAAATCTGAACCGGCTATAGAGCTCCGAAGGTCGAGGGTCAAAGTGCGCACCAAGGATGGTCACGAGCTCGTCGAACTCAACCTCGCCGGGTCCTCTGGGTGCCACTAATGCTCGTACCACTTCGTAAGTCTCTGGACCACAGAGCGTTAAAAGGAGCGCTCGCTTCTTATCCATGGCGTTGATGCCATTGGCCACGAAGTAAAATCCGAGACGTTCGAACCACGATGTCCATGACTTGCCTGAGAAGGCTTCCAGCTTCCCTTGCATGGCCATGGCTTGTAGTCGGTGGTTTCAGGCTTCGTTGGTCCTTGGTTCCTCGTCGCCAGTGTTGTATTCGCGTAGACTAGGTGGCTAGACCGCCCGAATACTTAGGTTTATTGATCAGGAGCGGATCAGCGTTCGGGCACGACTGGCTTGCGCCATCGGAGGCTCGTGGCTCTGTCGCGCTCTGCGGACACGCGCTCTGGCCGCAGATCGCTTGAGATATTTGGTGGTCGCGTGGCTCCGCTGGCCATCACATGAGTTTTGGCCGGAGGTCCCCTTTAAAGGGTAACTGCAAAGAAAAAAAAGTGTTTTTTTAAACAGCCTAATTGGGACAAGCATGGCACAAAACAAAACTTCCACGGAAAAACAAATTTTTTTCTAGCAATATTTACGCCACAGGACGTAATTTAGTCGGGGTCACAGTTTCTCCACATTTAAATCTCCCGCTCTTTCGACGCGCGCGGAGTGGCTGCTATACGTCACACCGTGACGTATAGCAGCCACTACGTGACGTAAAATACCAACTTTGTGGCGCGCGATCTAAAACAAACGAAAAAGCCGCAAACTAAAATCAGTCTCGCGCAATAAGTATTGCTGTAATTTTTTTAATGCGAATAGCATTCTTTGGATACTTCACGCACTTTTCGTCTATGTATGTATCTATCTATCTATCTATCTATCTATCTATCTGGCTATCTAACCTCTTACGCCGCGGGTCGATAAATAAATAAAAAAGACCGGCGCCGGTGGGATTCGAACCGTTGACCCTTTGATCAGCAGGCAGACGCGCTAACCACAGAGCTATGAAGGCAGTCATTCAACGCACTCTAAAAACTTGTTTATATCTTTACCATCGCGCGCGTTCCATGCACGAGGGCTCATTCCGCTCTCATGGGGCTTAGCACGGCCCCTAGCTCACCCTCTCCCGCGCTCGGGAGAGGGTGATGTAGCGGCCGTGCTCTGCCTCACGAGAGCGGAATGAGCCCTCGTGCATGGAACGCGCGCGCACCGGCAGCTGTGACAGCGCTGTAAAGCGCGTCCTATGGTAAAGATATAAACAACCGTTTAGAGTACCGTTGGTTGAGACTAGCTGAGACGCCAGAAAGTCTGGTCGGTACCATTGTGAGTGTTTTTGCGTATGGCGCGTGCTTTGCTCGCCTTCCTAAGTGACACAAACGCACGTGCTGGGCTGCGGAGATCGTGCGCAGGGCTGTGAAAGTGTCAACAAATTTAGAATCGCCTCAAGAGTGGGCTGGCGTATCTAGAGTGTGCCGGCCACCTGACGAACGCGCATAACTCCGCACCGTTTGATGCTATTCGCATTAACGTAGATAATCATTCCCAAAGGATGGGTTCTGCTGATTTTTTATTTTTGGCGGAAAAATTGTTTTGTGACATGCTTGTCCCAATTAGGCTGTTTAAAAATACACTTTTTTTTTGCAGTTACCCTTTAAGTAGTAAAATGTGAGGAAATTAGTTTAGTAGTTTCTGTGTTTTTCTTAACCCCTGAGGTCTGCCATGGCTGGCACATTTCTCGACCACCCTATTTGTAGGGACCTTTGAAAGTATGCCCAGAAACACTCGGTGTGTATGCAGGGTGGCATATTTTGTTTTACATATTTGTTTAAAAAAAAAGCCGCGAAAGCTGCACTAATACGGTTTATGCCGGTTAGTTATACGAACAGGTTGACATATTAAAACAAGCTACTAATCTTGTCGATGACATTGTATTAACAATCAAAATTGCCTCACCCTGTTCAAATTTTTAACATCAGAAAAGCAGAAATATCAGAAATGAATCAAAATACCTGTTGATTAGATACATACTTCAATGACTGTAATTAGATTACTCTGTTTTGAATAGATATGCTTTTTCAAAGACGCTTACCCTGTGAAAACTCTAATATCTTAAGAAACACCCCACCCCCAAAATTCCCCATTCCATTTTTGGTATTTAATTTTACTTGAAGGACAGGGCCTTGGGCAACTGACATAGGCATACATGAATTAGGAACCAAGTCATACATCTTTTAAGCTCATTCGGGATAGGGTAGATTAACGCGTCAAGCAATAGCCCACTGCACCTTTTCACACCATTTAGCCCCCAACCGGTGGACTATGTTTAGAAATATTATATGCAGATTTTATTTTTTATTTTAGGAGTTATAGTAATTCAGCAAACATGTCACAATCGTTTCAAGCGTTGCCCTTTTTTGTGTGATGAACGCCCCAAGATACGGAAATGATAAAGAGTGTCTACCTTTTCCTTTAGTTGCCTACTGTATGAAGACCCTCCCCGACGTGAAGCGGGGGTATTTGGCGCTGAACCAGCATCACTGGGAGGCTGCTCCGGAGGTGGAGGAATAATCTCGGCCCAGTTCATCATAGGGCCCTTAGGGGGGCCATTTGCTCTGAATAATTTTTGCCGTCTCTTCGTTATGGGCATGCCATATTCATCTATGGGTTAAAAGAAGAAGAAAAAAAAATTAAAACTAAACCAAAACAGTGGAATTCGGTCACAATAGAAAATATATTTTTTGTACTTGTTTACAACATATCTTTTCAAGATTTCTCACTTGCTGTGTGGCTTTCAGAACCACTGATTGGACTTGCGAGCTTCTCAGACTCCAGCAGTCCATTTGCATTGCCTTCTGTTATAAAATAATTGTGCGAAAAATAGGTTTTGAACAACACTTACTTAGCTTTTGCGCGGGGGCTGAGAATTTATGTACCTTCGTTTGATCTCTTCAACTCAAAATCAAAATTCTTGTCCGATAAGCGGCTTCCTTGTCCACCAGAGTTAGCGCTGCGCCCGTCTTTAGCCTGGAAATAGGAAACGTTAAATACCTTGTCTTTATGATGCTTCGCCTTAATTTTAGAAGTGTCCAGACATCCATGTTTAAATCTATTAAAATATTAAAGGGATACTACAACGAAATTTCGGCGCTCATTTGTTTGGTCTATATGTGTTCAAAAGAGCAGTATCACAAGGAACATACCAATATCTTCTTAAAAAAGTCTCGAAAAGGAATTTTAAAACGAATTAAACGATTAGCAAAGAGCACCTGGTGGATGTCGCTAACGCCTCGTTTGTAATGCTCGTCTAGGAACCTTGACAGCTAGTGACGGAGGTCGTCTCGCCTCCGGCCACGACGACAGAAGGGGGAAGGAGGAACTCCCTCTTCCCGAGAATCCCTTTTGTGTGTCGCAGAAGTCGCTATTGTCCCCCTACAAGATTATAGAAGATTAACCCGTCACTCAAACTTTGTACAAAAGCAGCCGCTTCGGTGGCTGGAACGACTAGCCCATCCTCTCAACGTCAGCCTCGCCGTAGCTTTGCTCGTCTTGAGACGACCTACGTCACGATTGCGTTGGATGTCACGTGCTCTAGGCTGGGCCTTCTCCGAGCGCTTGCCAGATTGGGCCGTTTATAACGAAAAATACAGCCACCAGGGTCAAAATACAAACGTGCGATTGTCATTTACGGATATTGTGGATCATATTCAACCTATTTTTGGACACGACGTGAATATTTCAAATTTCGTTGAAGTATCCCTTTAAAAGCAAAATATAATTCTTAAAACTAATTCTAATGAATTCAAATTAGCTCTAATGTTAGTACACCAAATTTGATATCACTATAATGTCTTCAACTATTATTAAAACAATGAGGGTAAAGGAATAAGCTTAGTTTACATGTGTTCAACTGAGTTTCCAGCATATTACTAGCGGACATTTCCTCGAATTCTGCACCGAGAACAACAGTGGCTTGACACTCACAGAACCATTGAAGCTCTTCTGGAGTGAAGAATTTATCAAGGTAGTTGTGGCATATGGCTCAGGGTCTGAAGGCACGTCGTTTTTGTAGAAAGTTGTTAGGTTGTGTGTATCAACCTCTGCATAGTCTGGAGCATTTATGCCACAATTCAGTGGTGTATAGACACTAGAAGAAAAGAAGAAAAATGTAGTTTAGTAGGTAGACATCACAAAGTCTCCAGTTATTTTTATATCTTATCCTGAACCTTAGCATCATTTGTAATCACACCGAAAGAAACCGTGCAAAAAATATTATCATATTAACTTTACGTAATGCTTACAATACTTTTTTTTAAAGTTGCTTTGCCATTCATGCAAGCTATTTTTTTTATTTTGGTATATTGATAAAAATTATTTTTTGATTGTTAATTTATCACGCTGCCAGCAGAAGGTTCACTGCTCTGTAGTTCAATTTCAGGAGCTTTGGCTAGCTACATAGCTTTTAGAATATATGTTTAATTTTTTATTCATACTGATATTACGGATTAACAACGAACTGTAGCGAAAGGTTGACGTATAACTGTCAGCAATATTTCGGAGCACATAGAGCCAACCCAACTCCCCGCCCCCCCCCCCCCCCGCCTCCCCCTCTGAGCCACCGCTCCTGGAGCGTTGTCATGACCGTGAAGCTTAATGTGCACGTGTCGGTCAAAGCGAGGAAGCTCGACACGAGTGAAGCAGCGTGTTCGCCACACCGGGGAACCAAAACATTGCTTTAATTACAATCAACCTCTTCTTTAAGTTGTTTATTTTGTTTGTAATAAAAAGTAACAGCATTATGCAAGCGCGGCAACCATTACAGTTTAAATATAAGTCAACTTAGTTGATCATACTGGCAATTATTTGAATTTCAATTTCCACCATCCTAGAGGGAACATATATGCAGTCGGAAACTATTAAGCGAATCTCATAAGTTTTGTTTTAAAATATATATTAACCTTTTTTTTTCAAGAGAAAAAGGTAGAAAACGCTCTGTTGATCTGATTTCTTCTCTAACGGCCTTTTTAAATGCATGAGCATGCTAAAAACGCCACCAAACCTTACCTATTTTTCGCTCTGATAAATTTAAGAAACTTAAACGCAATTAACCACGGCCTCAAAGTTATGTAAATATTATCTGCATTCAAATAACCTTACACAATTTGCGATTCATTTCCAGGCATAAACATTCATGTCTGAGGAAGATATATGGTAGTGTGGGTGTGGATCACCAAGTGGATTGGGAGGACTATCACAACGTAAATGGTGATAAAAAAACAAAAATGGTATAGAAGGTTCTAAAAACATTGGAGAGACAGGGCAGAAGCAATGCACACTACATATATAAAAACAATTGATCTTTCGAGACACCTTTTAGCCGCCAGGCAATGCTTTCACTTCAAGAGGGATGACTGTGCACGAGGGACACTGATGTCCATAAAAACATGCTCATTTTATGATATTATCAGCATATTGCACTCTACATTAAGGCCACTTACTGAACCTCTAAAACAAAATTTATTAAGTATAAAAATGGTGAAAGTCCTTATTTCTCACTTTGCAGAGCTAAACAGATGTCCCTAAGTGGTAAATCATCCTAATTAACCGTTGTATATTTGGATGATTCACTACTTAGAACGAATTATAGTTCTGGCGTTAACTCGTTTTTCGTGAATGATGTCTACGTGTTTTGTACCGTGTTCAGTGTTTCATGGGGTGTGGCAGTTAGGTAAACGTACATAAATCTAGTCTTTTTAAAAAATACGCTACTGTATTTAAAGATTTTGGAAAGTGATAAAATGTCTAGGTTTATTTTGTAATAAGTAATAATAAAGCTGAGTATGGTACAGTTCACAGATATCTTGAAAAGTTTTATGGTGCTTCTCATATCAACTTCTCTCAAAGAACAGTTTCTTTTAATATAAATTTTTAATATAAATATAAATTAGGAATATAAAAGAGAACTGCAAAATGCAAATAATTTTTTTTGTTAACTTTGACCTTCTTAACATTTTAGAGAATAAACCTAAAAAAGTTATGGGAGATCATTCGTCCTAAAGGAGCATAAATACATCCACCTAACTAATACAAATGGAATTCCCGCATCAGATAGCGAAAGCGCCTCACTAATGAATGCTTACTTTAGCTCAGTATTTACATTAGAAAACAATAACAATATTCCTCTCCTAGGTAATCTTCCTCTCTCTGCTATGCTTTCTATCGAAATCAAATATTTGGGTATAGTGAAAGCTCTAAAAAATCTCGAGATTTCTGCTAGCTCCGGGGATGACCAAACAAATTCGAAATTGCGGAAAAACACAAAACATATATCATCCCAATTTTAACCGTTATTTTTCAGCAGTTCCTTAATGTCGGCAAGCTTCCGTATGACTGGAAAATTGGTAGAGTTATCCCTTTTTTTAAAATATCGCCCAATATCTCTCCCCGGTATCTCATGTAAATTACTCGAGCACGTCATTTTCTCTTCTATCATAAAATATCTGGAAAATTATGATCTGCTTTTTGAAAATCAACATGGCTTTCGTAAGACATCTTCGTGTGATGCCCAGCTAATACATTTCGTTCATGAGCATCATAGTAACCTTATTAAGAACTTACAGACCAATGTGATCTTTATAATATTTCTAAAGCGTTCGATAAAGTGCCCCACCAATGGCTGCTACCAAAACTAAGCCAACTGCGTATTCATAATTCAGTATTCACTTGGATAAAAAAAATTCTGTTTGGTCATACACAGTATACTGTTGTAAACGAGTCCCGTTTACCTCTTTCTCGTGTAATGTCCGGTGTGTTCAAGGGAAGCGTACGGTGCCCCTTGCTGTTTTTAATATATGTAAACGATATTTCTGCTAACATCTAAAATTCGCCTTTTTGCTGACGATTGTGCTCTATACACTCTGAAAAAGGTCTGTGCGTCTACTTTCACGCACAGCACTCGGAGAGCCAATCACTGCAACTTACGGAGGCAGCTCAGCGAATGACAATGCCGAAACATATGTTTAGACCAAAAAACGCAGTCTGAGTTGTGACATTAAGCAATGCAAGCGTGACGTTTTGCATTGCTTAATGTCACAACTCAGAATCCGTTTTTTGGATTCTGGATTTATATCCAGAATCCAAAAATTTGGTATATATATATATAAATATATATATATATATATATATATATATATATATATATATATATATATA